>JAXGGA010005022.1:0-82011 GCA_038373865.1 Uloborus plumipes
CTAGAGATTAAATGAAATATGGCAGGAAAAAAAGATGTAAACTTTTTTTTTTTTTTTTTTTTAACATTTACAATACTCGACATTTTGCATTAGAAAAAGAGCAAAGCACTCGGATGTAATATTTTTGAATTGCATTTTTCTTTTTACATTTTCTACGATGCAAAATTTATCACATTAAAAATCACAGCATGAAAATACGCTAAACTAAATTTTTTAAACCTTTTTTTAAATTTTCTTACTCTCTATACTTAAAAGTTCTCTGTTTATAAATAATATTGATTCAGATTACCAAGTATGCACACATCCAAAAGAATAATTCCAGTTAATTTTATCGGCAGGTAGCATATTTGTGTTAAACACAACCCTTGGCAATTGAAATTCACCACAATCTACGCTATTAAAATGAACGTTATTTAGATATGTTACATTTTGTTGGAACAGATGTTTGTAACAGCACTTACTAAAATTAAAAGAACAATTATAATAAAGCATTAATTACTGAAAGATTTTAAATTGTTCTTCGGAACTATTTCGAGGCAAATAAACTAATTTTTTCGAAGTAATCAGTCATTGGGTACATTTACACTGAGGATAAAACGAACAAAACTTATCAGGTTCGTTTATAATAGAGTAAAAGCTACGAAGATAACTTTTTACCTAAAACTAAGCCACTAGTCGTAAAAAGCAAAACAGGATGCGATTCCGAAAGCAGAAAAAAAAAACGGAATGATGACATTTTAAATTATTTTCGCGATTGGTTTTCCAATTTTGCCAATTTCCACAGACCGGTCAATACTCTGCCCTATTGATTCAAACTAAATAATTTAAACGTACAAAAACTCTTTCAACCGTTTAAAGACAGGTGTTACAAAATATGTTTAAAATATGTCCCCGTACAGCTCTTCCATGCCTCCAGTTATTGATGGGTTGTTTAAAAAAAATTAATCTTAAAAATTTAAATTAAACCATTTTAAACATGTGTCTAATAACACATTAACTGTATATGTAAAGTAATTTGTCAAATATTCCTATACTTGTAAAGGTTAAAAAATAAAACATGGCTTGATTTTTCCAAAGAAAAGCCATTTTTTCAAACGCTCCACAAGATCCGTAAATGTGATGAAGTCGGAAAATATTTTGTTTCACTTTACTTTCAACATATTTTCAGTGATTAAGAAGTACAAAAACTGGTTTTTAACAGACTTGCAACTTCCAAATCCAGATCTTACGAGTTTGGGGTCACTATTCTACGATTGAAAAAAGAACAAACAATTGATTTCACCAATCGTTGCTCAAGAGAGTTTCGGAGGATAAATGACATTGAAATGATTCAGAATTGAAAAGGAACAGAGTGAAGGTCGGAAATATTTATTACATATTTCCGCGTACTTCGGAGAATAACAGTGATGCCATCTTTCACTCGCTAAATAACATACACAAAAAATGTTAACCACAAAATGCTTCTGGTTCGAATGCTTCAATTACAGCAACAGAGTCATGGTAATTACGAAGTTACAAAAGTCTTCAGTAATTGGACTCGCCAAGTCAAGTAAGAATTTTAAAAGGAATAAGGAGATAAAATTGGTAGGAAAATGTTTTCTTACTGAGAATAAATTAATTTTTCAACGGCTCTTTTCAATGCCACTGTATTATAATGCTAGGGCAATAAGAGATCTATTGCACTGTTGCGCATCCATTATCTGACCCACAGGTAAGAAAAAAACAAATTTTCTGCTGCTATACACAAAAGTTCAGGATAACTCTCTGAAATGACCAAGAAGTATCCATTGTTTACAAGATGTATGAACATTTGATAAAACGTATTCAGAAATAAGTATTAGTCCGCGAGCCATGTCCGCAAGGGCGTCCCGATGAGCTGTCACGGGAGGTCACTTTGACCTCCCAAAAAGTTATTTTTCGACAAAATTTTGGCTAACGATTTAGAAAATTTGGAGTCACTATATTTTGTGTTAACTGTTTTGACGATGCATAATGTATTTTCTCAATAAATGTAGTTCCATCCCCCTCCTTACATTCAGTAAAATTCGGAGCCTCGGGGAGCCAATGCATGTCTGCTTGATTTAAGAGACCCAGGGCAGTGTGCTGGTATTTCTACCACAGGACCAATTAATGCAAATCTCCCTCCCCCCCCCCCACCCCGAATTGTGTGCATTGTTTTGTATGCAAAATATGTGAAAAAGAAGGATTAGTGTCTCTTTGTAGCGATAGCAGCACGCTGTCCCTGGAACTTGGATGCAATAATGTGAGAACCCCTCAACTGACACAGATAATTAAATGCCTATGAAAAAAACCGTTCCTTTTATGTTTTATTGATTGACTGAATTTGCCATAACTTTTTATGTCATTATATCTGGATCAATGTTGAGTACTCATTAGTGCACTCCCTCATAATATAGTATACAATAAGGCACAGGTACTACGAAATTCTATTCAGCATCACTGAAACCAAAAATCGCGCGCAAAACAATCAAATATATGTACTTCATGCATTTGAATTACATTTTAAATATTTCCGCTTTATTTGCTGCATTATTACATCTTTTGCAGAACCTTTAGTTGCAAAAAACTGAGGAAGAAGTTTTTCCCCCACTACCATTAGATATAGAGTACTTAAGTTTGAAATTACGACATTTTTAAATTTTTAAATTCAAAAATATTTTCTTAATTATCCGCCCTCCGCCACTACTTTTAAATACCACTGATCAATGTTAGCTAAGGATAGACATACGAGATGCTTACAAATTTTACAAAGTCATCTCATAAACGAAATGAATATCATTTACCGTTGGAAAACGCAAAATAATAATAATAATAATAATAATGATTTGGTAAAGTTTTTTCTAATGCAATTTCTCTCAACAGCTGCAAAAAAGCAGAAACTTCAAATGAAATATTTTTTCAGTAGCTTCATTTCTTCAAACACTTTATCTAAAAGTTTCAAGAGAACCCTAAATATTACATCTCATTTGTATACGTTTTATTTGTTTTTATTGAAAACGAACCTCAAAGGGTCTCGACCTTAAAGGATAAAACATGATAGCTTTTAAGGACTTTAAAATACCGCCACTGTAAAAAACGATGCTTGGAAAGATAAAGAGCATCGGTGTTAGTGATCAAGATGTGACGATATTTTAGAAAAAAATGTTTCAGCAAGTCTCATCTCCACATACAGAGCTGCCTTTGTTTCCTCTAAATCGTTACCACGGCGATGAAAACTCGGCGATGAGAGAATTACGCAGAAATCTTTTACTTTAGGAAGCTCGAGACGGTAATTGCAAACAATCCCACAGTAACAGAATTTTAGTAGCTTCTTTTCACACACAAATGCGCACACGTGTTGTCTCTTTGAAGTGGACAATCAAAGCACAATTTATATTCATGTTCAAAAGGGAAAATACGTTGGTTGTTCAATAAAGATCTTTTTTTCTTCATGCAAATGAAATATCAAGGCTCAGGAAACAAATACCGTATTTTTCGCCGTAAAGACGCACCGTCTTATACGGCATAAATTTCAGATTAATTAAAATTGGGTGCGTCTTATACCGCGAAAAATACGGTAGTGTATGTAAACTGGAATAGGTGAACACTGTATGTCTAAAATTTAAGGGTCGTGACGTCAGTAATATGACCCTTGATCCAAGTTTATATAAGACCATTTTCTCATACGGATAAATGGGAGCGACGCGTTGTGAACCATTGCTTTTAAAATTTGTGGTTGTGGAGGTTCATTTGCTGCACCCAACCCTCCATCTAGCTCTAATTAGCTCCTAATAACTTCTTTATGTTTCCCAAATCGAAAAAACATAACCCGGGATGGTGTTTAGTTCAGATACAGTGTTTTTTTCGTCTTTCATAACTTTTTTTAGCTGCTTTAGCATGAATTTCAGCTGCAATATGCTCGGTAGTAATCAGTTCCATCATTTCGAAATTTGACCGCGGAGGGAGGGGACAAAGGAAAATACTCAATGTAAATTTTATCGGAAAACAAAAACCACGCCTTCATGCACGTAAAAAATATATTTTCAAAGCCAAGCAATTAATAAACAGAAAGCGGAAAAGTACGCTTGACCAAACTTTTGAGGCTTGTTTCCTATTTACAATTCATGAAACAAGCTTGTTGAGGTGTTAAAAATATTTCTAATTGCGAAAGCTTCAAAACATTATAGAATTTCAATAAGGAACTAGTTCTTGTTTTTCTTGCTAAAAACAAGTAAAATATTTGCATAAAGTTATCCCGTTGACTTCTTAACAATGATACGGCTCTTTGCATGATTTTTAAAGTCCTCAAGAACCAAAAAATTTTGACTCTCTAGTCTCTCCCTTAATAGAAAAACTCTCCGAAAATTTCCATAATAAAAACTTGAACATACATATTCATAAGGGAAACAACCTGAAGGAAAACCACAACCTACAAGCGAATTTTTGAATGCTTAACACAAGCATGATATCAGCAGGAAAAAATGAAGTTGGTATCGGGCGTTAACTTGTTAACATTGTTTCAATTTGAAGTTTATTATCCTGATAAAAGATATTTTTGAAAATACGGAAATGCAAAAAAAAAATTGAATAGGGAAATAAAAGTGTCCAGTGCAGACTTAAGTTGGGTGAGTCTATCAATAACTGCTCTGACTCATCATCTACTATGACTCATCTTTTGAGTTGCTCCTCACGTAGCCTACAACGAGAAGATAGGAAGAAAAATACTCTTATTTTTAGAATAAACAATATATTTTAGATGCTTTTTATTTCGTTACTAGTTTCTCAATTGCATGCAAATTACATTTAAGAAAAACTAATGCTCATTTCTGCACCTCAGAACCAGACTAACGTAAGTCCATTTTCGTCATTTTTCAGTAGAGGGGAAAAACAATGTATTCGACAATCGTTTTTCCCCTATACCGAAAAATGACGAAAATGGACTTACGTTAGTCTGGTTCTGAGGTACAGATTTGTGCCGGCAGAAGGTGCAAGGGGTGCACTGGTTTCTCGGGGGGGGGGGATAATTTTTTTTATCTATTTTTATATTTTATTTTACTTTTTGTTTGCAGGGTTTTTTTTTAACTTAAATCTAAAAAATTTTAATTAAAAAATAAATGAATAAAATTAATTTAAAATATCGATTCAAAGCATAAACAAAGTAGTAAAAGAAATTTTTGCAGCGGGTGCACCCCTCCTCCTGCATAAAATCCTGCTGTCACTCATGCCCATTTGCATGCAACTTAACGTGAGTACAATTTCCCAGTGTCATATCTTTAACATGTTTTATCTTTAACAAAGCGTTGTGCCCTTTTACATGCTGACCATTGCTGTATTGGAGGGCATACGTTGGATGAAGTATATCGTCGCCGAAATGCTAAAATAACGAATGCGAAAAATCGCTTTTTTCAAGTTCGAATTTTACAAATAATTAAAATTAAAATGATATTTTCGAACGATAGTTTTATACTTAAAGATATCTATAAAAATTTAAAATAACAAAACACGTCAGGTGGGAAAAAATTATATTCAGTGTTTTGGCTCTCCTGGAAAGTGCCAATTTTTACATTCGTAATTTTAACATGGTGCCGACGATATCTGCTGCTTTCTTCCAAAAAATAGCGTATACCCTCCGATATTTTATATTTTCTTTTAAGGTATTTTTGAAATGTAGTAACTCATAAACTCATCATAGTATACAATTAACACTACACCTACAGACATTGAAAGGGTTCAGATACGTTGTGTGATATCAAAAACTTGTGACATCATTTATCAGGGGCGGATACAAAGGAGGGGCGATGGGGGCCGCTCGCCCCTCCCATGAGGGACTCACGATTGGTAAATTTTCAATATTAAAGTTCAAAGAAATGCATTTTTAGACTATTTCTGATGCTAGCAGAAGCGCAGTTGAAGTCGAAAACATATGATGTTAGCATTTGTAAACAAAGATGTGTGGTAAAGCAGGGGTCAATCTAGAGAGGAATTAGATCCGTTAACGGACCCTTCACAAAATAAGGTCACTCAAAAAGGGACCCTTCACAAAATTTAGTCACTCAAAAAGGGGCCCTTCACAAAATTCAGTCACTCAAAAATGGACCTTTCACAAAACTCCCACACTCGAAAACTGACTCTTCGCAGAAATCCAAGTTTGAGAACGATCGGGAATATTTATTGCCGTAACTATTTTTCACAAAATTACGAATCTAGTATTTTAGAAACAAAAATTGGTTACATAGCTAAATATAAAAATGCGGCGTTTGAAGATCAACATTGGTTCATTCCATGAAAAATCCTAAAAACTTACAACCACGCTGAAAAACTTTTTAACGGCTCATGACTTAAAAAAAAAGTCTAATTTCCCATGAGAAAGCTCCTTAGAGAATGAAAAAGAAAGTCTCCATTTTCAACGAATTCAGTGTTTGAGGCGCAAAAGAATACTTTCATTCGACAGTAGCGAGAGCGGAGCGCATCTGAGCGGAAAAATTTATTGCGGGAAGGAGCTTTCATGAGAAAATGGCCAATTACCTCACAAGTGGAGAATCGAAACCGATTGCGCTCTTCCCCGGAAGAACAAAGAATTCCTTCAAAAGGATCACAAAAAGGTTGTGACCTTGGGGGGAAATGAGACAGAGGGCGTGGATCATTTTTTCTTTCATATTTACAAGGAACAGATTAGTGATGTTTAAATCGACACTTCGTTTTTAATAATGCAGTCAGATCCAAAGCCGTTGTCATTTCTATTTTTTTTATAAAGGATGATACTCTCTTCTGCTATTTGCAACTAGAACATACTAGTTGCATACATATCTAGAACATATACTCAAAGAACGCATTCGCAATTGTGATCCTATTTTTGATTACTTAAGTTCTAATCAACTACACATTCCACCGAAACAATCTAGGTAAGCCTTTGTATTCGCATAAAAAAAGAGGAAAAGTATCCTGACACATTGCGACCACGGGCCACCGAGAACCACGGTTGGCCCCTCGTTAATTTGGCCCTCGTAAATGCGCGGAAGGCTTTACATAAGAAACTCAGACGGTAAGATACTTTAAACTCCTCAAAGCATTAATTGAAAAAAAGAAGGGGGGGGGGAGGAAACAAGAAAACCAGCAGGTCATTCAACTTTAAATACATATTTTAAAGTAAACTGACTCTTTCTAAACAAAACATCCATTTTAATAGATATTTTTAAGAATACGTCATTTACACAAATATAATACTTTTTGGTTTCTCTTTTTTCATAAAACAAGTAATCAAAACGCAATAAATATCTTACAGAAACATTGAAAAATGACAAAAATAAAAAGTAAAATCCGCCACTGTCAGTCAATGAACCGTGGGGTAAAATAAAATATCATTTCGAAATTTCTTAAGTTGTGCTTCCTGATTCATCTATTTCTTTATAGCTACAACAAAATATTACAATAGGAGGAAAAAACAAAGCATCCATTTCAGTGGATGTTTTGACAGGTCTCGGGAGAAACATGTATAAACATTTTACAGAAGGTACGTTGAAAAGAAAATGATGAAAACGTAAACAGAAGAGGTAACGAAGCGTGGGTGAAAAACCTTTTCAAAATATACGAAACTGTTGAATGAACTAATCGCTGTTATTAGAATCTGCAAACAGTTGTGGTTAAAGCGCAGTTAGTTACGTATTTTTTACTTTATGTAACTTTAAATGCTCGTTTTTCTGCATGAATTAACTTGCCGACTCAATTCTTTTTACATAAGTAGAAAATATTTTCTAGTATTTACTATTTTATTTAGGTGAATCAAATATTTTTTTTTTAATTCGTCTTGTTTTATTAATCGAGTCTGCGTTTCTTTCTCTTATTTTTCTCTTTTCTTCAAAAATGTCAGTCAAACGGTAGTTTGTCAAATTTCATAAAACAGAAGTGTGCGAGGCATTGTAAGTATTAATACGATCCTCTCTCAAAAAATGTGTTAATTATTGTAATAAATAACAAATGTATTTCAACAAATAACCGACATAAAATCCCCCTTCCTCTCAGTAGATTGATTGTAGGTTATCGAGTCATTTTATAGCATACATCCAGTTCAATAATATCAATGTACATTTTTAATTTTTGATTTTATGGTTGCATTGAAGTGCCAATATGATAGACAGAAATTAAATACAAGAAACTAGTGATAAGGTTAAATATATGCATATGATTATAAGGCTAATTGTATTTCATTTCAGAGACCAACATATTAGCACTGAAATGCCGCCATTAAATTAAAAATTTACACTTTTTGCAAATTCACTGGCTGAATAGTTGTGCAATTCTTTCAACAGCCTGAGTTGGTAGGTTGTTTTTGGTACAAGAACCTTATTAGGCTATACTACGCCAAACGATAAAATAATGAAGTGAATGCCAAGACTAAAATTACTTTAACTACAACAGACATAAAACTTCTAAAATTTTAAAAACATTTCCAAAACAGACACATGTAAGTTTAAAATTTTAAGTAGTAAAGCGAAAGCATAGGTGGCTTGGTACACAAAAAAAAGTGAGGGGTTAAAAGAAATGGGGGATTGGGCAGCACCTCTGAAGTTGTGTGGCTTTGTTTTTGTTTTGCAAAATTTGGTTATGTTGGATTTTAACATTACTAATTAAATGACCCGTAAAAATGCAGAATATCGCTTCAGAAAAAAAGGCAGATGGTCACCGTGAGGCATCTCCCCCATCCGATTAAATGTTCAATTACTATGAAATAACATGAAAAAAGTCTATGTCTTATAATTTTCAGCTTTTATTTTCGTGAAATCAATTCAGTAATTAAAAATCATTTTTCAATCGATTATTAATTGTTAACTCTGAAAAGTGAGGGGGCAGTCGCCCCCTTTGCCCCACCCCCTTACGATTCATCTGTGGGCGAAAGAAAGTACGGTCAAATAATTTTGTTTTAACACCGGAAACACAGAAATAATTAAACAAAGACGATACAAAAACAATGACTCAATAGCCTAACAGTGGGAGTCGTAAGGGAATTTTTAAAATGCAAACTTAACAATTCCATTGTTCAGTTCCAAGGTGTGGCACAAAATACTTGTTTTTCTCATCATTGAAAGGGGAGAAATGAAGAGCGTTGACCAGTCAATCAACATTCAGTTCAATGTTTCAAAATGTGATATTGGAGAAAGAAATTTATTTTTACTCTTAAACCTATAGGAGTGTTGCACGGCTAGGAGACAGCATCACTGCAATTTTTTTGCAAAACTGCAAAAAATTGAACTAGAATAGAAACTATGCTGCAACCTCCAAAAAATAAATAAATAAAATCGTAAAAAGTCAAATTTTAGTCCATTTTAAAAAACTTGATCCGCGAACTAAAAGCTGAATGTAACTAATTACGAGGAATATCAATGGTATAAAAAACAAACATTGTAATATTTGTATTTTCACAGAAAAAAATACCATTTTTGCGAAGCTATCTAGCTTTTTCATAATGACTATTTTTAATTTTTCTCCAGTCAGAGTCTGAATTTTTCAGCTCGAGCAAGTCTATCGACTTTGAAATCTATGCTTAGTAAGAGAACTAAACAATAAAAAATAACCTAACTAACCTCTCGTGCATTACAAAAAAGAACTAAAGAGTGACAGTCGTCATTTTCTTTCAAAATGTTGCAATGGTGCAATGAATTTGGCGACAAATTAGAATCAACTGTAGCGAGTTATTTTATCTCTTACTCTGTTTCCGTTTGCCACTCTTTTCTTCTCTTTTTATTGATTTAGCAAATTGAGACGAAGTCATCCTCCATGTCTTTATTTACATCACTGTTCACATAAACATTTTTCTGAAAGCTCTAAGAAATATTATTACAGTAGAGTCCCGGTTATCTGCCCTTTGATTATCCGACACTCCCGGTTATACGTCTTACTAACGGTATTTAAATTTTATTTAAGTACTTATAATGCACCAAAAATCGTTGAAAAACAGTTCGCCGATAACTTTCAAGTGTCAGTAAGTGCATGTGTCAGATGATAGCTTGCAGACATTAGTAGTCTGCCCATCAAAGATGCCACAAGGGGGGGGGGGGCAATGGCGCAATATGAGATTTTGTTAACGTGAAATTTTGGGAAGAAAAAATAACTAACTTATTCAACAAGAAATAGATGCATAAACAATACTTTTTCATGTACTCCTTCGAAATTTAGTCCATGTCTCTTTTTCAATAAAGATAACCTCAGAGATGGGACAGAGTCGGAGTCTGTTGCAAAAGTCTCAGGCAATTGGATTTCTTTTTATTATGAATTTTCTGGTAGTATGACAATTCTGTATGATGAAGAAATATGAGGAAGGGAGGTCGAATATGGCTAAAACACAAGTTTTTATTGTTTAATCTTCTTTATTTATTGTTTGTAAGAATTTTGATCGCTATGCTCTAGCCTTTCATTTATTCATTAGTAAACTGCTGCACAGAACATCCTACAAAGACTCCAAATACGTTAGATCCAGCTTTTATTTTATGAACTTCATAAAGAATATAAACTCTCCTCTCTACTTCTATACATTGCCACAAGTTTTGAAAAATAACAGAAACAATATTTTAAGGATATCTTTTGTTCGGACGTATTTCACAATATACGTCCGTTCAGTTGCGTACATAGACTGAGATGCGCTACCCCGCAGAATCTGTAAGTTCCCCCCCCCCCCCCACCCCATTAATATTAAACTAAAAAATATTCTTCCCGTGTGCTATTTTCTGGATCGGGAGCCGTCAAACCTCGTGTCCCCCACCCCTTTGCGGGGGTTGCCGGGGTGCTATGTACGCCACTGCGTCCGTTACTGAGACAGAAGCCGGTTACCTTGTCTAGTCAGAAAAGCCTAACCAGGACTGGATGGGTTCGAATCTCAACTTGGAAATGCAGGTACTTTATTTCTCTTGTCTTTTCTTTGTGTGAACGTTGTGCTGTGAATGTTTGCCTACCCTATTAACGGATGTTTGCCTACCCTATTAACGGATCGATGGCATGTGTGTACTGTGGAGATCGGACTTCACACCGAATTACTGTACAGTTGGATAAGTGAAGCAGCGCACTCCAAATTGCCAGTCTAACTGGCACAATAAGACAACAACAGAGCCAGAAAGAGTACAGTAATGTTCAGATTATTCACAGAATAAGGTGGCATGGTAATCGCGGATAAACGAATAATCCGAAAATAGGTAAAAATACGATATTAGTGTATGCAATCGATAAATAAATTATCACTCACGCATACATTTAAAATAAAGCTAAAACTAATCATATTGAATGTAAAATATATCTTCAAAAGCTCCCAAACTACCAACAACTCACTCGCATTTTTCTGCATTCAGCAAATCACTGTAAAAAATTAAAAAAAAAAGGAAGAAATACCCGCGGGTAATAAGAACTGCTTATAAACGGGAGCTTACTGCATTTAAATATTATTTCTGGAAATTTGCAAAATTCAACTGGCTTATATAGATGTAAAGTGCATGTTTTTCATTGAGTCCCTGCAATGAAACATGGGTACTACATGTTTGGAGTCTTATTTGGTGTTTTATACAACAATTGATGTGTCTATTAAAATGGAATTGACCAAAAGAAAGGGCATAAATCAGCACGCTATTAGACGTCAAATTGAAGGCATTTCATACTATACGCCTAAAGCGAAACACACTTGTACCCATAAAATTCTTTATTACCAGGAAGAGATTAAAGCACTGAGGGATTATTCTTTCCTTGCTCTTTAACACTCTTTAGACAGAAATCTAAGAACACAAATTTCAAGTTTATTTTCACTTAAACATATCATAATTTGGTCGAGTTAGAATGATAGGGGCGTAAGTCAAACGTTTCATAAAATGGATTTGGATGCATCTTGAGTTCCTCTATTAAGTGTAGCAATTGCGCTAAAAACTTATTCCCACTAAAAGCGAACAAAACTGTCGAATAACCGAAACTGCTGTACAAGTGAGAAAGACAGTGGTGTAAGCTATTTCAAGTGACTTTATTATTAAAAAAAAAAGTTACAAGCAGATTTTTATAAAAGTAGATGAAAACAAAAAAAAGTTCATACCAATTCCTTTTCCCGAAACTAAAATTTACAGTCATGAAATTTTTTTCTTTTTTTTTTTTTTTTGTAGATGTTAACCATCAATTTGTCGAAACTATGTTAGGTTGACTTACATTTCTCATACTAACCACGACATATATTAGATTGTTTTTTTCAAAAACCAGTCAAACGACCCCCCTCCCAAAAAATTGAAGTTAGGCGCGCTCCTGTTCATAACAGAAAATAAAATAGGGCAAAATGTCTAATAAATAAGGTAATCATGAAGAAAAAACACTTCACAAAACAAAGGTGAAATTACTCGCATTGAATCAATAGAACAGCTACGTGCTATGTGCTATGTACCGTAAAAGATGAGTATGTAAATATTTTTCGAAGAAATATGCTAACAAAAAGGTAACTTCCTTACGGACCATAAGGGTTTTAAAGAATCCATTTTGTTTTTGCAACAACTGCAACGCTTTATAGCTTTTTATTTCAAAGAAAAACGATACAGTTCGTTATTTAACTAATAATATGGAAAGTAGAACAAACCACAAGTGGGGGAAAACTTGACTACGTAATTTCAAGCTGGCAGACAAAATCAGACCTCGTCACAAAAAGTTGTGGTGAGTAAACCATAAATGGCGCATTATTTGCGTTTGGAAATTTTTTATTAACTGTAACAGAAAGTCTTCAACTTCACCTTGACACAATTAACAGGGCTGGAATTGTGCTGTAATATGCTATGCGACTCCTCTTTTTTGTAAAAAAAGTGTTTTTTTAATTTAAAATATATTAATGTACAAAACATACTTTTTAATATTATTTTTAAAATAATTATTTATACTAAACAAAATGCATTTTAAACAAAGGAACAAACGATAAAATATTTCAACTATAAAGTCAGTAGCGTTGATAAACTTGGGTGCGCTCCCCGTTAGATTCTTAAGTACCCCCCCCCCCCCCCCCAGAAGAAAATTATGTAAACAAAAAACATTTTCAGTGCAACTCATTAGGCTATTTTTCTGGATTTTGCTCCCTCAAACCTCGTGCCCCCCCCCCCCCGCGGGGGCTGATATGTACGCCACTATCTAAAGTACAAGACGAAAAATATTGAAGTTATATTTATGTCTGAGTGCTGGCAGGGGGTTGCAATTGCAAATGGGTTTGAAAAAAACTTACGGAGAAATAAATTAATATATATATATAACAAATTTTTTTTAAGTGACTTCCATTCGGGTATGATTTTAATAGCTCCCATGGGGACCAGCTATCTAAAAACAGGACTGCCCCGTTCAAAACAGGGCACCTTACCCATAGCCCTAACCGGACAGTTTTAGTATGAAACACAGCTCCGGTGTAAAACATTTTCATTAACCTCCATTGTAGTCACACTAAAGTACTTTAAAATAAGCACCTGTTTATTTTTTTTACTTCATAAAGGTGCTCATTGCACCAAAACATTTTCCACTGATGACGGAGTAAATCCATTTGAAACAAAATAGTAAAAATCGTAGTCGCTTGATTTCAATACCGTTTGGAAGCACGCACACGTGCAGTATTTGCATAGCAAACAAATACAATGTGGAAATTTTACCATGTAAAGAAACTAGAAAAATAATTTCAAATACAATACCACACAGCATATCCAGGCATAGGGAAAGAGGGCTCAATAAACTTACCTTTCAATTCCGAAATAGTAATTAAGGCATAGAATATTTTATTGAAAACATTTTCTGCCATTCTAAGTGCAAAAATCGTATCTGCAGCTCAGCTCAAAATAAGAAACTACTCTTTCAAGTTTTAAAACTCCATATATTTGATTCAGTTTTCCCTTTCTCAGAATTTCTTGAAGAATATATCCAATTCACAAAACACTACAAAACAGTCTACATTGGTAAAAAATGTTATAAAGAACCACTTCGTGACAATACTCAGCAGATACGACTTTTGTGCTTAGCATGGCAGTATTGCTAAAATTAAATTTAAATAAGAGAAAAAAGAAAATCAAAGGTAAACACTACAACTCAAAATTTATTTCTTTTTGACAGCATTCGTTTTTCGATTTTTTTTTAATGGGATTTGTAGTCCATATAATCTTTATTGTCATCGAGTATTAGTGGTCCCAAGTGCTTTTCTCACCAGCATACCCCAAGGTAATTTGTGTTAACTCATTAAATTTGAAGACATTAGTGCAATTCTTAAATTATTATTATGTTACTTATGCCTAGAGGCGTGATATTCCTGGAAATTTTAATGCAGTGGAAAATCAAATTTCCGGGTTTTTTTTCTGGAGACATTGGGGGGAAAAAAATGGAAAAATTTCATTTTTACAACAATTAAAATGCATTAACAGCTATATTTTGATGGAAAACATTAAAAATGTTTAATATTTAAAGATTTTATACAATCTATGTTATTTCTTACTGTTTAACAGAGATATTTATTTTTAACAGTAAACGCACTATCAAAAAATGTTAGCCAGTAGCTTTCTGCGTGCAAAATAATTTTTTTTAGATTTTAGTTTGATCATTAATTTAATAAAATCGTAAATTAAATATGAATTAAATCAAATTTAGAAAAAAAATTTGCTATTCTTAAAAATGGAAATTGATATGTTAGACTAAAAGTCGCTTTTAAAAAAACTATTTATTACATCTATTTATACACGTGTATATATATTTCATATTTGCACAAGCGTTAAATAAATGAATTAGAAAGTTTATATAAACAGTTCCACTAATTGATGTACTAATTCTGTCTGTCCGTGCGGGGTTATTTACAGTGTCAAAGGAAATAGTAGCAATAATACTTTGGTGTGTAGGGAAATTGAATTATCTTACAATTTGCATAATCGAAGTTAACGTTTTCAAGTGGGATACTGAACATAAAAAATAAAAAAAATACTCAAACAAAATAAGCACTGGAATGAAAATATAAGTTTCTGAATACATAATCTTGTGCTAAAAATTTCTAAAATTTTAAATTATTAACAAGTAGAAATAAACTCCTTAGGAAAAAAAACCATGTTTATTTTCTATCATTCCGTAAAATTCCTAATTTTATTTAAAAATTGAGAATTTCTGCCCCCAAAAATTCAAGTTCGATCTTACATGTTCGCTTATTTTACTTTCCATTACAAATACGACAAAAGTGTCTAAGATATTCCATAAGGGCAAAATTATAACAATGGGGGGAAATTTTATTTTTTTCATAATAGTATGATAAATATAAGTACCTAATAAACTTATTCAACATCCCCCTTCCCAAATTAGCAAAGCTTATCAACTTAACCACCAAGGACCACGAGGGAATTTAAACTATTAAAAGCCGGAGAAAATTTGAAGCAATCAATGTGGACAATTTTGAGAAAAACAAAACATACTTACGTCAAATTTAAAAAATCCAATTCGCACACAAGCACGTCACATGCACATAGAAACAAAACATAGGACCTACAAAAAAAAAAACCACCAACAAAACTACACTTTCCAAGAAAACTCGAGCCACAACTTTCCCCGTTACGACTGTCTTAAACACTGACAAGCGACCAAGTGATTCACATGTGGAAAAACTCACAGGGTTGCCAACAAGTGGCGGATTTTCGCTGCCAATCGGGAAGAGGGGGAAGGAAGAATCGACGGAATTCCTTCTTCCACCTCGAGCCTCGGGCTCTGCAGTTCACAGAAAATACTCTCTCTCTCTGTCTTTACTCGCCCGGTTTCGCGACTCGAAGTTGCGGGAGAATTAAAACAAATGTCTTTTTTTTTCTTTTTTTTTTTTTTCAAGGGCTCATAGAAGTGGTTGCAGGGAAAGTTGCTCTGACTAGTTGGCCGGGAGGAGATATGGTGGATTTGTTAGGGAGTACTCGTAATGGGTATAAAGTTTTTAATTTGCGGTTTAGAATCATGGAATTAATTAAAACGTCGGTTTTCGGTGTCGGAAGTGTGTTTGATTAAAGAGAAAATGTTGTTGTTAGTATAGTAATTATTATAAAATTGCAGAATTAAACTGAAATTGGCACTGAAAATTATATGTTTGTTCTTACCTTGAAAGAAAATAATTATTATTTCCTGAAGTAACTTGAAATCGAGAAATTAATGTTTTCAATTAATATTCAAATTTTCATTTAATTTGTGGTTTTTTTTGGGGGGGGGGTGAGGGGCGGCTTATTCGAAGGCATATTCCTGAGTAAAATTTTCCGAAAAATCGTTACTTCCTAGAGAATAAGGAAAAATCCCCTTGGAAGTTATGATCCTAGGAAATTCGCGAAATTCCACAAGAGAAAAAATTTCATTCTAAGATTCAAAACATTTCAGTCCCCGATTAATATAACTTGGGCCCCAAGTAAAAATCATCCATTTCATCTTTTCTCGGATTTTGCCTACTGTTGAACTACTTCAAATTTTGAACTTCTTCGTCTTTGTAAATTCAATATTTTTTAATTTATTTATGAAAATGATTTATAAATTTCTGGTTTTTGTTTCATTTCAAAATGTTTTCTCCGGCAATCTTGACATTTCTGAGAAAGTTTTAAGTGATTTTGTGAACCCTGTTCTTGAATTTTGTCTAATTACCGAATTTCCCTTTTAAATTTTTTTAAATATAAGATGCAATGTGTATAAATTCACTAATTCACTTCGTTACTTTTATTTTTTGTGTCTAGCTTTTTAATACTTATTCTGTGATTCAACAATTTGCTCTCTAAGGTTTAGTTTTAGTGATTAGTTTAATCCTAATAGTTTCGTTTTCGAAATATTTAAGAAACGTTATTTTTCTCTTGCAGCTAAATAATCAATCTGCCCTCTCACTGTCAACTATTGGTTAGCTAACCTTTAAGGACACCAAACTTTGTATAAATAATTTTAACTTCCGTTTTGCTTTTCATTTACTTTCTTTTTTTTTTCCTTTTGCAATTCTTTCTGTACAAAGTTAATTTAATCTGTAATTGTTTCTCACAGAAAGGTAAACCTTTACCATCTAGTACTTAGAACTGCAAAATATAGGTTGGAATTGCTCAATAAAACGTGGATTTAATGTAGAAAAATTAAAAAACACAAAATGAAAACAAAAACATGAAACATGAATTTGTGATAATAGAACTACGTAGTTATTGAAAATTTTAAGGCTGATGTTTATTTGCATCAAGTTCCTGTCCATAAGCCAGAGCGAAAATATATGCTTGTAGTTAAGGCTCATGGTTGAAAATGACCCATTAATAAAATTTTAATTGTGGAATTTTAGACGGCACATTATTACTGAAAAATGGATACATTTGGTGCATCTCTGCTGCAAATTGGCTTCAAACACGAAAGGGCGCTTTCTTTTTACATATGCAGGGCCAGGGGGAAAAAAGATGAAAGTCACTTTTTCGTCAATTTTGAGATATTAGCGCTATCTAGGGGCTATGAAGGACTAGTATCATCTGGTAGAACAACAAGGGGAAAAAAAGATGAGAAGCAACCGAAATGTGCATGAAAACTCAAAAAACTACATAAGGAGCTACAAGAAATCAAAATTTGTTCTTCGTTTTTCTCGAAATCGCTTTTTGGTCGCTTTCATCTTTTTCCCCCCTGGCCCTTCATATATTTTTTAATATTTTATTTGCTATTTATTTATTATTATATTTATTATTATTATTTTTTTTTTTTTTTTATGTTTCTCCCCACTATACTGCCGTGCTAAGCACAAAAGTGGTATTTACACTTTTTAATAAAATTGAGTTATCACCACCAGGTGTCTCTTTGGGACGTATTTTACCTGAATACAATATAATATGGTCATTTGAGAATGGGAAATATTTTTTTAAAAATTCTGAAAAAGTATTATCTGAATCAAATACATGGTAACGCAAAACTTTAAAGAGTTTTATTTCAGTTTGAGCTCGACTGCAGATACCACTTTTGCGCTTAGCACGGCAGTTACTACAATTTTTCGGCAAATTCTCTGATTAATACTAAACGACATTTTTAATTTATTAACCTTAAGTTGTAGTACATCGTATGAAATTATAAATATATGCAATTTCACTTACTTTATTCTTGGCCGTGGCTACGTCTCGCAATCCAAAACAGATCACTGCGAAAGTAGACTGATATTTTCAAACAATCCACTTGAAACTGCATTCGATACTCGTTTAAAACATAGAGGATGAAATTTGAGCAAAAATGAAACAAAATATACTAACCTAGATTCAAAATTGAAGCAACCAGCTGATCCTATTTTATTAGCTGAATATCGTCATGTTAGTTCAAACCTTGGCATACCTGCGAAACGAACTGTTAAAAATTCCACAAAAAGGAATTCAAACATACGCAACGGCAAACAAATAC
Organism: Uloborus plumipes; assembly: GCA_038373865.1. Taxonomy (NCBI): domain Eukaryota; kingdom Metazoa; phylum Arthropoda; class Arachnida; order Araneae; family Uloboridae; genus Uloborus; species Uloborus plumipes. Next base: position 18,367 of record JAXGGA010005022.1, read on the forward strand.
TTCGAGTATGTACGTAAAGGTCAAAATTACGATTTTACAGTAACTCTTCCACTATTTAAACAGCTTAACACCATGATGGCATTTGAATTTCACTACGTCATTGAGAGAAATGGGAAACACGGCTTTGAAACACAGAAACTAGAGTGCAAACATTGAAAAAAACGCAGGAAACGCGAGAATCGCAAGTATGCTCTTTGAATGAAATGATTAAATGCTGTAGTTTTTATGTTTTGAGTCTTCGGATTAAGTAACGCAGTTAACAAACGCAAGAAAAAAAGTTCAATTTAAAAACGTTAATCTTTTGTTGTCAGGAACGTTATTTATAACGTTTGCATGAAACCATTTGTAACTGTCATCGCTTCAATTAACGGTATCAACTGCAAAAGTGCTTCATATTCTTCATGCTGCCTGTACTCAATGTATAATAGTCTTGTTAGAATTATTTTTAATTACTGAATATGTAATAAATTGATGCAGGTTGTAGAGCAAGCAGTTTGGGAATTTGAGGCAAAGTAAAATAGTTAACACAACTTATCTCTTTCAAAATGAATGAATTTGAAATTTGTTTTGAAAATTTTAGTACACACAAATAAAAAAAAAAGATATTCTATATTAAAACGAAATTGAAATATTATTTTTTCGTTTTGAAAGTAAATTTATACTTTTTGTTGAAAGTGGAAAGTCTTCATTTTCAAAATGCAAGGACCAAAGTGAAAAAAAGATATCTAATGAAATATTTTCCATTTGGTTATTTAAAATATTTTTCGTAGAGTAAATGAATAAATTAACAAATGGATGAAAAAAAAATGAATAAATAATGAAACAATTAACTAATAAATAAATAAATTTATGAGAATAAATAAATAAATAAATAAATCAGTAACTTAATATGTAACAAAAGTTGATGAACTAATTAATGAATGAATAAGTAAGTGATTTAATAAATGAATGAATAAGTATATGAAATGAACTATTTCACTGAAATAGCGAACAAATGAGAAAAGAAGTGAATGAATGAATAAGTATATGAAATGAACTATTTCACTGAAATAGCGAACAAATGAGAAAAGAAGTGAATGAATGAATAAGTAAATGGAAATTTTCACTCAACCCAACGTGCACTCGTCAAAGTGTATTAAACATTTAAACTCAAAACATGCCTAATATTTATTAAATAAGTACTACACTGGACATAAGTGGATCTCGATTAATGATAAATTAAAAATCGTTATTATTTTATAATACCAAAAAGTATTTTTCTTCAAAAACTACTCTCTAAAACTACTACTCTCTAAAAACTACTCTCTAAAAACTCTACTTCAAAAATTCTATAAGCTTCAAAATATTAAAATATATGTCTCAAATTTTGAAAGCCCCCATCTGACACTACCTCTAAAAACGTGTTTGATAGTAATGCAGTTACTAATTAGCTTTGAAGATTAATGAGCTTGAAGCATTGCTGACGGACTAAAAATGTTGTTAGTGTTTTTAAAGAAAGTTGTTTCACCCAACCCTTATTGAGCTCAGGAGAAAGCTTTGGATCATTTATAAAGGAAAGTGAAATTACACGACTGATTTTTGACTGATTTGAATGTTTTTTAAGTGAGGAGAAAATATCAAGAATGGTTTTTGCTTTTTGCTTAAAAACAAAACAAGAAAAACAGACATGTCCTAAAACGAAGCCCTAGCGTGTCTTCTTCATTTAAAAAAAAAATGAAACTATCGGGTTCTTTTTTCGGAGAAACACAGCAGGAGAAAAAAAGAAACTAAAGAAACAACGCTAATATTGTTAAACCTGGTTGCGTCCGTGTTAACTGAGGCATTAAACCATCAAACGTGTTTACGCTAGAAGTTTAAATATCTTAATTTGGCTAGTTGAATAAAAAAAAAATCCATGGTGTGTTTCTTAGCGTGCGTTTGTTATACAAAGCCGCTTGGTGTAATGCACCACTGCGCGCTATAATAACTTCATCAAGTAAATTTGTGATGGATCGATTTCACATTGCTTATGCACCGTTGGATCAATAAGAGAAGTAGTAACGGGTTTCTTTTCTTTTTTTTTCTTTTCAGATTGTAAATTGTTTTTTGCTGAAGCAAGTTTTCTGTATTTCAAATCTATTTCTGTTTTGTCAGAAAAGATCAAAAGGGATGCGACGTTTTTGAAAGATCCATACTTTTTTTTCTCAACGTCGTTTGATGTCTTTGTAAAATCCATTGTTTTTGTTTCCATCAGTTATGTGGTCCAAACAATGGACCAGTACATAGTTTTCAATTGTTTACGTTTCACCCCAATTTTGACTTTTGTTCATCTTGCCCCGTTTCTGGATTTCTTCACCAGATATCGGTAGACATCGACATCATATCCTTGTGGACTTATGACAAATTTTAAGTTGCATAAAAACGTTAACGAATAGCTTAATGATAGAAACTCATATTCGGTTTCGGAAAAAGCCAGCAAAACAGGCCCCCAGACATTCAAGAACATTATTCTTGCCATTTGCAACGAAGAGTTCCAGCCTCAGCTTTCAGAATTCGTAATTGGTGGCCTACCAAGAGAAGACAAGAGTCAAAAGACTGTAACATGATCCTTCTACAAGCGCCTAATCGGGACATTCTAGTCTCGGATTAGTATAGCAGACATGATAGATTGTGGTTCTTAACGAAGTGATTGTAGGTTGTAAATTACGAAACTGTAGACTCGTCATCATTCTCGTCAAAAGAACCACACCTACTTCACCGAGATGGATGGGTGCATTAGCCTCTTCATACTATCACGGAAGAAAACAGCAGCATCTTAGGGAACACGTGTCTCACACGAAGAATTGAATTTAAGTTAAAAGATAAAGTGCAAGTCTTATTGTTTTGACAAGATATGTCCAGTTCATCCACGCATTAAGTTATTTTGATTTATGAATATTTAATTTGTCACAGATAGTTTCGCAAAGGCCCCTAGATCAATCATCTGGTGCTGAACATATCGACGACTTGACAACAAAATATTTTTTTGTGGTATTTCTCTTGCATCATGATAAGATATGGGTCAAGTAAGTTAGTTCCGTGCCCGGCAGCAGAATTTCTCTCAGCAGCCCGCAATGCATATTGATCATCCCAAAAATAGTACGCAATATAAACCGACATTAGACTAGTTGTGAAATTTAAATCAGCATCAAGAGATACTTAAAAATAAGATGCTCAACTTAAAAAAATATGAATATATGCTGCCTGTGAGTTATATCAAGAAAAGACTACAAATCTTTGCTCGCTGATTTTTTTTTAATTAAAAAAATTTCGGTTTTTTTCGCCACCAATTAAGAAATAGTCTGCAGACTTTCTCAACAAACTGCGACGTACGTCTGTTTCAACTACCAAGGTTCCAAGTTCTGCAACAGTTGACTGAAGAATGTTGATGATGCTGAAGATGTTGAATATACAGGGTGGATCGAAAAAAATCTTTTTTCGGAACTTCAAATTCTACCTATTTGCGGAAAATATGTTCTTTTGTATAAAGATTCCTGAAAAAATAAAATTAAAAATTAAATTTTAAGTTAAGAACTGCCACAAGATAGATGAATTTTAGAAATTGGAAGCTTTTTTAGAAAATATCGAAATTAATTAATTATTATTTTCTTCAGAATTTTCAATTCTACCTGTGTGAGTAAAATATTCCATAATATGCAGATTAATTAAACACTGAAATATAAAGTTGAGTTTTAAGTTACGCACTTTTACACGGGATGTTAACTACTGAAATATGAAGCTAAAGAATCTAATGAAGCTTTTTTCGTAAAAATTCGAAGTTAATCAATCTTTTTTTTTTAAATATAATTTCATAGAATAAGTTTCCGAATGTAATTATACGGATAAGATGTTTTCCGTCAATTCACCTTGGTTATAAATAACTAATTTTTCACTAGTTCTCTTTTTTTCCCCAACTTTTCTTTTTTTATTTATTTTCACTTCTGTTAATGGAAACTTTAAAGTCGAAATTGTAAATGTAAATTTCTTGTCCATGATTCTGTTTCTGCAAAATCTTTTCCAGATCAAGCAGAACTTCGCCAATTAGAGAATTCTATTTGACGTACATGAACAAAGTTTTTAAGTCAGAACCAACCATGAATAATTTATCGTAGCACTCTATTTGCCTCCTGCTGCATAGACCCCTGCTGTAGGAATGAAACCTTCATTCAATTAGTATAAATATCTGTTCCATTAAAAGAAAAAGTAACCCAATTATCAGCATTTTTCTGCGTTTCTCGGGCCAATCTAGCCCTAATAAGATAAGGAATGCAAAGTAATTTAGCTGTTGATGTAAGTGATACAATTTGGAGATATCTATCAATCTTTAAGGTAGAGCAAAATTCAACTGCATGAAAATTGGCGCTTAAAAATGCATTCAAAAATAAAACTAATAAATAAGGACTATTAATTACACAGGCCAACAAAAAAAACCTTTTTGAAAACTTTTTTTAATTTTAATAGCTGATCTTGATAGATTTTTATGTGCTGAATCCAAATCTGCTTGTAGTTTTTATGTATCACCCTTAGTTTCCAAGCAAAATGTATTTTATTATATAGTCTAATACCCATTTACAGTATATAGGGAAATCAATGAAACACTGTAGAATCGTAAAAATGGTTTGTATTTACAGTAAAATACTTGGAATAGTAATTTTATGTGATGATACAAGGTTCACTTGTCAACTGGAATTGCTTTATATTTTCTTTCCCTTTTTTCCTTGAAGCTTCTTGTGTAGCTTTTCCTGCGATGAATAGCTTGCTGAACTTCCCGGTGAAGTGACCAACAGTAATCCCCCATCATGTTGTAGCATATGTTTCAGCAGTGCTGCCAACATCATCTTTGTTCATTCGACCTATTTTTTCATGTTATCTTAACTATGAAAAAGCTGTTAAATTCTAAAAATGTTTCTTTATTTCATGAATGTAACTATAAAATGTGAATAAATGGTGGTGATACAACTTTTTAAGCATCATATTTGGATTCAGCAACCTAAACAACATAAGAATAAGGTATTTTCATTAAAAAAGTTTTTTCATCGTTGGCCTGTGTTATTTTTAAATTGTTATTTTTTGAAATTTATGCTTAATCAATTATTTCCCTCTGTTACCGATTGTTCAAGTTTTTAATTATTTTGTTGTTAAATTGCTACAGTAAAAATTAGATTGAGTTTTTTTTCTTAATATATATCTTCTTGGACTTCAAATTATCCGGAGTCGGTAGAATTACAAAACTTCAACATACCTTACCACTTAAAATGTTACTTAACATCCCTATAACAATTACTTATCGTACGCATACTATTCCCACCTACCTTTACACCTTTTCTTTAGTTGAATATTCATAGATATTTTCAAAAGTTTTTGGAAAGAGTAAGAAAGGCTGTAAAGTAGATATATATTTTTAAAACTTTTTTAGAGAGGACTGTAAAGACACTTGCCTGGCGAGAAAATTGACATATAAATGGAGTATTCCAAATGAAAATTAAACTTTCAGCATGTGTAAAACCCAGGCGCAGAATTTCTTTCAACAGCACGCGACGGATATCAAAAATTCAAAAAAAACAAAACCTGCTGGATAATCCTATATGAGCGATTCCATACCAACTCACCGAATGGGGGTCGCACGATCGACTCGGATTTTCTTTTAATTTGGCACACATGTTGATCATATAGAGGCATGGAAAAGTCCAAATTGTTAGGTTTCTGCTCCACTTATTTTCTGAGATACATGCCCTCAAAATTTGTCCGCCACGTCAAAGTACTAAAAAAGTGATGTTATTTAATCATATTTTATAAAAAATTGTACTCATGCAAAATAAAAGTGTTAGATATCTTTGGAAACTAGTTACTCCAGGCATTCAGAAAAAAATAGTAGAATGTTCATAATGAAAATTGCTAACGTACAGGGCTCTTTGAAGTTGTAATCACAAAAACTCGATTTTGCCGATTTTGCTAAAATTGAGGAATTTATTCCAAAAAAAAAAAAGAAAACATAACCAAAGGTTTACTCACTTTCTGGTAGTGTACAGATGTTTACTATAAATGGTTACACAATGCATAACTTGGATTTTTCACTCCTTCTTGGAAATATTTAAGCTTAAAGATAAGCCATAAGGCAAAAACATGCGTTTTTGGCCATCTTGGCAGCCATTTTTCTCATAAAGGGGGAGCAGTAGAAACTTTAATTTTTTTTTTTAAACAAGCCACTGATATGTTAGCGATTCACAGGAAAAGAGTTTACTTTTGGTTATTTCTTCCATTAAGAGATATCCTGCTGACAGTACATGCCTGTTTTTCGCGACGACCATATGCTTTTGTTCCCCCTCTCATGGACGTAAAATTAATTAAACCAAAAAATAATGATATATTTATTAATATCTGTATTATCTACCCAATATGTCATGAAATTTAATTTATTAAAACACTGAACAATACATTAGATATTTGCTGAAAGCAATAATTAGAATTTCTCCGATGCGAGCGTTATGCATTTATAATTATAAAGCACTAAATACTGTCTTGAGAAATTAATTAACATAAAGGAGCTCTAAATATTTATATTATAAGCAATACCCAATCTTGTGATTGGGATATTCCTGTTTTTAATTAGAGAATTTCTTGAATATCACATGAATATCAGGAAAATAAATGAGGTCTTTTCGTTTGATGTAGGATATTTTATGACAAATTTCATTTGATGGGCTACTAACTGAGCATGGTGATAAAGAGCTATTGATTTTAGCATCGAATTCCATTTTACCTTATTAACAGTTAAATATTTACAAAATAATTAAATAAATAATTTAATGTAAAGCCATGCTTGAAGAATTAAAATTAGTGCAACTAATTTATTCCCATACTGATCTTTACAAAACTGACATGTGTTGAGCAGGAGCACTGATAAGAACCGACAAGAATAAGTTTACTCACTAAAATACTAGTTCACAGATACTATAACGCATACATTCTATTTTCTAAAAAATAATACTGCAACAAAGAAAAAGGATATAAAGGGGTGAGTACTAAAGAATTTCTTGAAAAATCAATTAAAGTAAAGGAGCTTCGAATATTTATCTCATAAGCAATACCCAATCTTGTGATTGGGATGTTCCTGATTGGCTATAAACAGAAGGATACCCTTGTCCCTTCATCTAAATGACAAAAAAATAAATACTGAAATACTCCGATCTTACTTCATTTTTGTAAGCAGATCATTAGGGTGCACAACCTAAATCACCAAAAGTATTGGGACGCTTTCAAAAACTCGCATTTTTAAGGATTCCTGAAGAACTAAGGAAGCAACTGTTCTATAACTTTTGTCGCATAAAATAAAGGCTTCAGTTGATATTTTATAATCAGAATTTAATCACCCATGCATCTGGGGAATCAGGGAGGGGTGGGGGCAAAAACGTCTTTTGACCATCCTTTATCGTTAATAGGTAGGAATACGCTGTAAATTTCATAAGTTAATTTTCACACACACACACGCAAATACCATGTATAATCATTTTATGAATTAACATTTATATTCCCAAAGATATAAACATTTCTTTCAAAACTGATAATTTTTCTTAAAAAATACGTTCAGTAGTGTATTTTTTGCAAGAAAAATTAATAAAAAGACCTGGTGTTATTCCATGTCAAGTGTCCGAGGCGTCCCCACTCGACCCCCTCCGATTTTGATGAATTTTTTTTAGGACGTACATATAGAACTTGCGTGAAGCCATACCAAATTATAGCTCCTGGTTTAGCCAATATAAATTATTTTGTAAAAACCTTTTTTTCGTGTCGTGAAAAAAATGACCAAATCGTCAAGTTTGTGCTTTTTATTGCTCGCGACCTAAGACGATTATTAGGCTCAAATTTGGTGATTCTGATCACTGTTTAGTGTAGAATAGCCTACTTGTGTAACAAAAGCTCAATGCATTGTAGATATTTTACAATTTGCTGCCAAAGATGGTAAAAAATCGTATTTCGGCAACATTTGACCATACGTTTTCAGCTCATATCTGCTGAGAGAATGACATTAAGAAGCTTTTTTCCTCGTTTGTAGCCTGTTAGTATGTACGAAAGGAGTGCAAGTGGCATCTTGATATCTCAAATAATTGCTGAATTATGCGAGTTGAAATTCCAGTGAAATTTTTTTTTCTCAATTTTGTCTCAATTTCACAGGGCAATATCTCAAAAAGGTCATCTTGAATTTCAATTTTCTTTACATCAATGGAAAGAACACACTTTTCTTAACTAAAAAACATTGATTTTAGTTTCAAAGGGATATCGCAGATCGAAAATGTGTACGTCATTCCGCGTGAAATGAAAGAAAAAAATACATAGACCTTATAAGTTCATGTCAATTTGTTCTATTAAAATTTACAGGAGCCATTGTACTTATGTTATGATGAAAAAAAAACCTTTTTTAGATATTTTTGAACTTTAGTTTTTGTGTGCGCATCCGTAAAATCTTAAGAAATGGCATAAAATAAAGTTTCGTTTTTAACAAAAAGAATTATTTTTTTTATCGCTGCTATAAGAGCTTGAGTCTTTTCCTATGTGTTATTTTAAAGTTCCTGAAACAGAATTTCGGATGATATGTTACTTGTCAAGGTTGTGGGTCATTAATATATTTCAAGGTCATATAACGCTTTTTCCCATTTTTCATAATTTTTCTTTATGGGCCCATTGCAATTATAAGCTTAATATCTAGACACATCCTCGGCAGTATAAATAATGGATTTTCAATTACTACTTATCATATTTTCAATTATTATTGTTGTCATTCACATTGAGGAAATAACTACAACATTCAACTCTATCGAAAACTTTCGTTATTGCTTTTTAGAATATTGTCTTTGCAGTACCATTATAAATATTTTTTATCACATACACGCAATATTAATTGTTTTATTTATTAACGAGTTACTTGGTGCGGCTCTGCACGGGATCTATCTTGAGGAAAAATGTCATGTCAAGTGACGCGTAAGTCTAAAAGTTCCGATTAATTTAAAGTCAATATTTTGCTAGAAAGCAGTTCGGAAATTTAATCAATCGCCAATTTTTTTTAAATCCGTCCGTTACAGGAAAAGCCTAAACCGAAAGCAAGAATTTTATTTGTTTATGTTCAAGAAAAAAATGGCAACACCTTTTCTCATTAATAATTTATTTTACCCTATTTAGTTTCTTTCACGCTCATGCAGACGATTTTTATAAATCCAATTTAAAATGGATATTTCCAAATTTAAGAATGCCCATGTCTTTTTTCAGGGTGGAGATATCGATTAGTGGTTTTGAAATCCCTCGGAAAGAAATTTTCCTAAAAGGTATTTTTTGCGTTCTTTCGAATGAGACCAAGATCGAGAAGGTCGGATAAGTATTTCGCTTTAGATAGAGCCATTTTGAAGTCCTTTATTCAAAATTCGAACGCATCGGTACTTTTTCCCCGCTCAAAAACCACCCTATGATCCTTCCCGGGTGCCCAAGTATCTCCCTGCCGAATTTCGTCCAGATCCGACGTAAACTGTGGATTTGTATAAGGTACACACACACACACACACATATAAACACACATATTCTTTGTTTTATTTATATGTATTTTTATTTTTAATTTTTTGAAAAAAAAAAATAAAAAAAAAAAACTATGCTTTTTATGACCTTAAAATATTAATGACCCACAACCTTGCCAAGTGACATATCATCCGAAATTATTTTCCAAAAGCTGTAAGATAACTAATACAAAAAACTCAAGCTCTTATAGCAGCGATAAAAAATAATTCTTTTGATTTAAAACGAAACTTTATTTTTTGCCATTTCTTGAGTTTTTACGGATGCGCACGCAAAAACTAAAGTTCAAAAATATCTAAAAAATGTTTTTTTCATCAGAACATAAGTACAATGGCTCCTGTAAATTTTAATCGAACAAATTGACATGAGCTTTTAAGGTCTATGTCTTTTTTTCTTTGATTTTACGTGGAATGACGCGCACACAATTTTGATCTACAATATCCCTTTGAAACTGGTTTGTCTCAAAAATAAAACCAACGTTTTTTAGTTAAGAAAAGGGTGTTCTTTTTAATGATGTAAAGAAAATTGAAATTCAAGATGACCCTTTTGAGATATTGCCCTGTGAAATTAAGACAAAATTGATAAAAAATTTTACTGGAATTTCAACTCGCATAACTCAGCAATTATTTGAGCTATCAAGATGCCACTTGCACACCTTTTGGACATACTAACAGGCTACAGACAAGGAAAGAATTAGCTTTATAATGCCATTCTCTCAGCAGATACAAGCTGATAACGTATGGTCAAAGATTGCCGAAATACGATTTTTTGCCAACTTTGGCAACAAATTGTAAAAAATCTACAATGCATTGAGCTTTTATTATACAAGTAGGCTATTCTACCCTAAACAGTGATCAGAATCACCAAATTTGAGCCTGATAATCGTCTTAGGTCGCGAGCAATGAAAGCACAAACTTGACGATTTGGTCATTTTTTGCACGACACGAAAAAAAGGCTTTTACAAAATAATTTATATTGGCTGAACCATAGGGTTTATGGAGCTATAATTTGGTATGACTTCATGCAAGTCTTATATGTACATCTAAAAAAATCATCAAAATCGGAGGGGGTCGAGTGGGGATTTTCTAGAAATTTGGGACACTTGACATGGAATGACCTTGGTCTTATTTTTGGAGAAACACTAAGTACAGCTGTGTACATCAGAAGACAAAACGCGTTTACCAACTAAAAGACATAGTCATACCTATAAAACTAAAAACACTGCTTTTAAAAGCTTATTTTAAGTTTTAAAATTGAGGCGAAGTCTTAGCATTTGAAAAAAGAAGAAGGTTTACGCTTGCATCTTTCACTGAAAATTTCAGGATCATTAGCCAACGAAAAAAAGTTGTAGACGAAATCAAGTATGGCTAGTCTGATGACATTTCTGTTGCTGTTCTTTCACAAAATAAAGAAACAATACCGTAAAACGGGGTGAATCGGAACACTTTTCAGCTTTGATTGTAAAAAAAGCAGTTAAAAGAATTTTTTTTTTTATTTGATTTTTTGGGTAAAAACTTCGGTCTTGCTTTACTTTTGATATTCCAAGCAAAGACAAAACATTTTGAACAATTATTATTAAAGCATATAGGAAATTATGGGTGTTCCGAATCACCCCGATGATAGAGGTCAATCGAAACACATGTTAAAATTCTTATTTTTTCAATTTAATCTGCAATAGGTCTCACAAACATAAGTAATAATGATGGGGGAGAATAAGAACAGATAATTACTGTCAAATAAATGCATAATTTCAATACCAGTAAATGTTTATAATTTGTCAAAATCCAAAAAAATTTGAACTTATGAAAAATGAAAAGTAATTTTAAGAAATGCTTTTGAATTTAAATACAAAGCTTTAACATGAATTGAAGTCACTCATTTTCGTCCACAAATATGTACTAGTCCTTAAAACTAGCAATTGTGACTTGGCTTAAGTTTTTTCATAACATCTCCTGGGATGAACTCTGCCTTTTCTTTAATTTCTTAAAATCTCTGGGTTTCGGGGATTGTCCTGAAAGATTTTTTCGTTTATTCATCACTGTCTGTGTGCTAGACTTTTACTACATAAAGTCTAAATGACATTTCCTCTCGTATTTTAAGTAAAAAAAAGTCTCCTGGAGAAAAAATCTTTTGAAATCTGCAACTGTTTGGTCATTTCAAGATCTAGTTGCTCATGAGAAAGGATAAACAGTAATAAATCCTTGTCCTTGTCTTGATTAGATGAATTGGGGTTAGAATCTTTATTTTTCAAACAGTTTCCTTCAAATAAGTTTGAATTGAAAAACAGAACAAAGTGTTCCGATACACCCCGCAAATTTTTTTCCTATGGCATTTTTCAGAATCCTTCATTTTTATGACACAATTTATAAAAAATGTAAATTTCAATGTGGTATTCTGTTGTTCAGATACATGTATAATTGAAACATACCACTCTAAGTTTTTCAATATAAAAAGATTTGTTCTTGCATATAAAGTTTTGCAGTCTATGAAAATGTGATGATTTCTACCATTCCACGTGCAGCCCTCCTTAGAATCCAATAGCTTTGCCAGATTAACAAAAGTAATTTTTTCCTACTTCCTATGATCTTACCTTTCTAGAAAAAAAAATTCATGGCGTAAAATACCCAATAGTATATTTATGAAGAATTTCTTTGTACGGTCGGGAAGTTTTGTTCCGATTGACCCCGCTGTTCCTATACACCCCATTTTACGGTAATGGAAATATTTATTGCTTGGTAGTGTAAAACACCGAATAAGAAGTGAAACCACGTTCTACCGTAAAAAGTACAAAAGTGAAAACACTGCCATTGTTCGGTTGAATTATTTTAAAACATGAACCGAAATGGCTAAGCACGGAGTTCAATACCTCTTCTTAAAGAAGACTTTCACCATTTTTAAAAAACACTTACTCTAAGAACATTGAAAGTTTTGAAAATATTTATCCTAAACAATGAGTTCATTTTACTAACAATGTTTATATTTCGAGGCTGGAATGTTACAAGTATAGTTAACTTCAATTCAGCTTTTTACTTCCTTTTACATACAGTGAGGGAAGTATTGTAATTACGAAAAAAAATTGTCTAAAATTTCGGCTTTAAGTTCCATTTTACTCACCCCCAACTGAAAAAATAGTTTTTGGGCCTGCTTACACGTGCATATGTACCTGTGAAAGTGAGCATTGGAGAAAATGTGTATGTATGTACGTCCGTACGTGGGATATCTCGCATAACACAAAAATGGTGTGCCATAGATGATTATAGTTTGGCATGTAGGCTCTGAGGGGGGTCTAGTTGTGCACCTCCCCGTATGGTTGCATTGGAATGCTCCACAGGTATTTTTTATCCCTTTTAGGAGTAAAAGAGTGCTAATTTTAAAGCAGACTTAGGTGATGTTACGATTTGGGGACCACACTGGTGCAATGTATCGCCAGTATTTCTGCCGTCAAGTTTTTGTCGTGAACTCGGTGACATATCGCCAGGTTGGCGACAAATTTGGCGAAAAAATGTTTCAAATTTGGGTTTAATTTGGCGCTATTGGCAATATTTTGCGAATGAATGGTGGTAAAATCGCCGATATTCAGAAGATGAATCATGGTAAAACATTTTGATTCGAGACAAACTAGGAGAGTAAATGTTTGATTTGTTTTCTTGCTCACTCTAAGGCCCTATTATATAGTATTTGAGTTCTTTATACACGTTTCATGCAGTTTTATGCAATTTTAGATCACTGACGCTAATAAAAACATCACTTTTCTTTACGTTGTCAAATACACAGGCCAACAAAAAAAACCTTTTTGAAAACTTTTTTAATTTTAATAGCTGATCTTGATAGATTTTTATGTGCTGAATCCAAATCTGCTTGTAGTTTTTATGTATCACCCTTAGTTTCCAAGCAAAATGTATTTTATTATATAGTCTAATACCCATTTACAGTATATAGGGAAATCAATGAAACACTGTAGAATCGTAAAAATGGTTTGTATTTACAGTAAAATACTTGGAATAGTAATTTTATGTGATGATACAAGGTTCACTTGTCAACTGGAATTGCTTTATATTTTCTTTCCCTTTTTTCCTTGAAGCTTCTTGTGTAGCTTTTCCTGCGATGAATAGCTTGCTGAACTTCCCGGTGAAGTGACCAACAGTAATCCCCCATCATGTTGTAGCATGTGTTTCAGCAGTGCTGCCAACATCATCTTTGTTCATTAGACCTATTTTTTCATGTTATCTTAACTATGAAAAAGCTGTTAAATTCTAAAAATGTTTCTTTATTTCATGAATGTAACTATAAAATGTGAATAAATGGTGGGTGATACAACTTTTTAAGCATCATATTTGGATTCAGCAACCTAAACAACATAAGAATAAGGTATTTTCATTAAAAAAGTTTTTTCATCGTTGGCCTGTGATATTTATTCTACACCAGTTTGCCACAATTTTATGTATATAGGATAATGTATAAAATGCTATTCATTTAACAAGTGTTTCTTCTAACGCTAGTGCATGAGATGAGTACATTCAACCATACTTTTTAGCTATTAAAAATATCGATTTTAATAGACGTAAAAGGAATGTAGATTGGGGTCCCCGCCAGATTTTTTTCTTACTGCTTTAAGGCAAACTCTACAAATTAAATGTTTGTTCATGACTTTTTGGGGAGAGGGAAGACTTGATTTAAATGTTATTGAACTACCATTTCTAAATGTTATTTAATTGGAAGTAGTCATGTCGTCTTTCGAATAAATGTTTTCAGCAAAAATGTGAGCATCATATTTTTTTCTTTTTCTTAATTTGCAGTTGCGGACGATTTGCTGTAGTTTCTTGAGGATAAGGTCTAGCCAAGGATAGCTTGTTTGTTGTAAATGGACAGGATGAATTGAAAAATAAAAATTAATGTTGATGTTATAATTCATTGCTTGTTTTATATTATAAGAAAATCATGAAAATTAGGTCTAAAAATACTTGTTTTCATTCCCAACATAATTTGAAAACAGGTGCGATGAATCAAACGTCATATAAGCGTTCATCGAACAACCAATTATTTATTTTAATTAATTTTTAAAGACCACACTTCTGAAATCCAGAATGTAGAACACTCTGGTAATTACCATCTCTTGTAAGGGGTCTTTCACTAATGACGCCCCGCTTCGAGGGGGGGGGGTGTGAAATCTTCAGTTTGAGACAAGGAGGAGGTACGGTGGTAACAAGAAGTCTAACACCACACATTTTGTGGTTGGAATAAAAGTATTTTCATAACAATATATTAATGTAAGGTAAGTTGTGGAACTTTGAGACAAAAGGAAGAGAGTATGAAATATGTTGAGAAACAAAGTATCAGCATTTGTGTACAGCCCAAAGTGTACAGTTTTTTTTATTATTATTGATACAAATCCACTTTTATTCTCCGATGTCGAGTTTTAATTGTGCTATTTTTGGATTCAAAATATTTTTAAATTTACAGAAAACTAGATTTCTAAGTAAAACTTTTTAAAAGCAAATTATTTATTATTATTTTTTTTTCAAAGCTACATCATAGAAAAAAACACACTTCTTGTTTTTCAAACATAGCAACAACATGATTAGCTCATACTAGAAGAAAAAAAAAATGCAGGTATTAGCCGTTATTCCTGAGATATGTCTTATGGAATCCAACGACTGTTATACGTTAAAAAAAAAAAAAAAAAAAAAAAAAAAAAAAAAGGATTTTAGACGGTGAATGGCACTTCTCTACTACCCACAAGAAACTTTTTATTTTGAACGAGAAAAGTATTAGTTTGAAATTGATTCCTAAATCAGCTTAATAGGTGGTAGAAAAATTGGTTATTGACTGATATTTTTCTAAATTCGCACAAAAGAATGCCATTTCGAAAAGTGATTTTGAAAAAAAAAAGTTTTCAAAAAAATTAAAAAGAGTACATATACATTACATAAGCTTGCATTAACGAATTTCAACTTATTGTGTCATATACAGAATAAAGAATTAATATTTCATTAAAAATCGATTTAGGAATCGGAAAAAAGGAATTTTCAAAAAAAACCAACGCTAGATATGTGAGTTATGCTTTAAAAAAATGAAAAAAAAAATAATAATAATTAAAAAAAACAACGAAGTATAGGAGTACACACATAAAAATGAAGTCCTGTATTTCGGGGAGCTCTATGAGCGTTTCAGTTTTGGAACATTTGATTTGATCTTATAGCGGACTGCAATTCTGTACGAGAGCATTTTTATAATGGAAAATGTCATTAATTAATAGCATTTGTTGGAGAAGCGGTTATGAAGGAAATATTAAACAACGCAAATCAAAAATTAATGTTAAACACATTAACGTAATATGATGTGTAATGTGCGATATTTTCTAAGACAGTGATGCCCAACATTTTTGTACCCACAAGCCGCAATTGAAATTTAAATTATTCTGGGCAGAACATATATGAAATTTCAAAATAAAAAAAATTCTAAATACCACGGGAAAATGTGGGAAAGAGAAGAAAGTTACTAACCAATCATTTTTATCTTTACTTGATGCTTCTTTTATTCAATGCACTTGTTTTCAGAAGCGAATTTCCGAATAATTGGACCTAAATTTATACCATTGTCATTACTCGTGAACTTTGATTTCCAACGTTGAACAAAACAATGTACCACACTGGTCAGCTTCGCAGGCAGGATGTAGCCCGCGGGCTGTAGGTGGGGCCCCACTGTATTTAAGATATTCTGCTTTTTGTCGCTTTTATATACATATGTCTTAATAATTACCCATACTGATGAGGTCCTTGTCTTTTTTTATAAGTAGGCCAGGAGTAGAAGCTATAAAAAATACCAACAAGCAGTACTTCAGAAATATACAGTGAGTCTTAAGTGCACATCAATTTCCCAGTTATCGCAATTAACTGAAAATATAAACATGCATAACAAAATGTTAACATTCAGTTTTATCAAAGAATAACAATAATATTCATGTTAATTAAAGCAAATATCTAATTAATAATTAACGACAGAAAATTGAGAAATTAAACCGAAAGGCCATGTCAGTCAATTTAGAAACTATGAGCCTGTCCTTTGAGAAGGGCCCGCTTCGGAATCGGAGTAGCATAAGTCTAAAACGGTTTATGGAGTTGAGATGGGTATCTGGTGACCAAACAGACAAGTGACTTGCCTTAGCTCTCGGCGGTTCTGAATTCAGCAAAAAGTCAGTTTTTGCTAGATCAATTAACAAGTCATTCCGAACACCCCCAATTTATGATATCACTCCAACTGACATATGCATTGTATGTTGATATATCGCAGTCATCGCGCAAAAACCAGCGTTAAAAGCAGTGGTTGGAAAAACTACATATTTTTCGTAGCGAACTACAACTACAACTACTTTCTTATAAATGTAGTTAACTACAGCTACAACTACTTTTTTTTTTAATGTAGCGAGCTACACTACTTTTGAAATGTAGTTGCTACTTCGCTACTTTTTAAAAAATAAATAAATAAATAACAAGAATACACCGTTTGAGGATCGACCGTAAAAATTCGAAAAGTGGTTTAGATTAAAAATTTACCTCATTTGAATATGGAATAGAAATAGGGATTGTCTTTGAATTTATTTGTTACTTTTTTTTTTGCTAAAATTTGTCCTTTTTAGATTTTTTTTACAATTTTTACAAATATTCGCCACAAGAAAAACCTTGTTTTTTTCCTTCGTTCTCTTTTTTTTTTTTTAAATATTTTTTCATTTATTTATTTTTTTTTAATTTAAAAGTAGTTTTCAGAAATCGCTACTAACTACTATTTTTTTGTATCGCGCTACTCACTACTCTACTTTTTTTAAAAAGTAGTGCGCTACACTACAAACTACTAAAAAATGTAGCTACTACAGTAGTTTCGCTACTTGTAGCGCGCTACTTCCGACCACTGGTTAAAAGCAATGATACGAATATTAAATCATAGAAATATGTTGAAATACTGCTGGTGATATCATGCAGTGGCATAAATAACTTCTAAAAAATGATAAAAAACGACAATTATTATTTAAAAATTGTTGAATTTCTTTATAAAGGATACCGTGATATTTATTTTCGAACCGGCTACATCTTAGCTTCCGAGAATGAAAAATGACGAAATTAAATTTTGAGAAAGAGCCAAGAGGAAATGAAAATTTCAAAATAGAAAGGTGTTTTGAATGTTTGTTCGGGAAATGTAAGCAAAGTAAAAATATTCATCTTAAAACACTGACAAATACGGAAACTAATTTTAAAAGATTATACATTCGTAATTGAATTTCTTACGAATGGAAGGAATGGATTGGAATATTTAAAAAATGGAATATTAAATGTATAATTCATAAAAGCCAAAGGACAGTGGCGTGATGTAATTCTGAAATTAAAAAGAAGAATTATTTGATCAAAAATAATTCTATAAGGAAGAGAAAATTATCGGAGATAAGTTTTTAAAAGGAAGGAGCTGCTGAATGTCGTATTAAACAATTTGAATAATTGAATTCTGAGAAAAAGGTGACAACGAAAATTAGCATATGACACCAGTGGCTCTATAACTTTGGTGGTGATTTGTCTTCTTAATTGCTAGTTACAGTTCAAAATTTTGATAGAATAAAAGTACGAAAATTTAGTTTCTAAGACAAGGCGAAAAATTAATTAAATGTGTTTGAAGTAAAAATAAATAATATAAATAAGAAAAATTGGGTTGGAACTGATTTTTGGAATAGAGAGAGATGTTGAAATTTTGATCGCCATAAGAAATAATAGGATTTTAATTACATAAAAGGGTGACAGCGGAGCTCAGTTTTTTGAAGCAGCTCATCGCTTCTGTTAAATAAGTAGTAAATTAAAAGTTATACAAAAAATACATAAATAAATAAAATAAAATAAAATAAAATAAAATTTAGGGCTTTATCTTTTTTCTATGTTCCCCCCCCCCTTTTTTTTTTTTAAACTTTTGCTTGTCTTCGTTACTCGTTTATACTAATTAGATTTTTCTAGTTTGATATGCTTCCTTTCTAATTTCTTTTGTTAGTTTTTTATTTCTCATCGTTTCTACCTTTTCCAGCCTTTTCCCTCTTCATTTTCCAGTCTCCCCCCCTCCTGTATAGATCTTTTTTTCTTTCTACATCACTGGAACGTATGGTCATTGGTCATTGGTCAT
The DNA here is from genome assembly GCA_038373865.1 of Uloborus plumipes. Classification (NCBI taxonomy): domain Eukaryota; kingdom Metazoa; phylum Arthropoda; class Arachnida; order Araneae; family Uloboridae; genus Uloborus; species Uloborus plumipes. The sequence goes on from JAXGGA010005022.1 coordinate 37,096, forward strand.
CTTACCTGAAAATGACGTTAAGCCTTAAGCGGTTATTCGAGCCATATCCACAATATTTATGGATGGACAAACTTTGAACGTATATTGGAACCAACGTATCTGTGAATGCGTTTCCGAAAAAATGGTACGGTATATATTATTATTATTATTATTATTATTATTATTATTATTATTATTATTATTATTATTATTATTATTATTATTATTATTTTATTATTATTATTATTATTAATATTATTTATTTTTATTTATTATTATTGTTATTATTATTATTATTATTAGTAGTAGTAGTAGTAGTAGTATAGTTGTTTCACTATTTTTATTCTCATTATTGTTATTGCTATTATTATTATTTTGAACTATGAAGTAAAACATATAAAGTTCGGAAATTGCTGACTTAGGAAAGTTTTTCAATCAGGGAAGCCTTTCTTTGGCTTCAAACCCGATAGTATGATCGGCAAAGTTAACATTTTCCTCAAAGCACAGCTTCGTGTGAAAAAAACTGCTACATACACATAGATAGGGCGGCACATATGAGGCTTTACTTACCGAGGGGGTGTCATTGGGGGGAAACTCGAATGACACTAGAGGGTAGAGAGTAGAGACGAAGAAGTAATCTTTTCGAGAAGTGGATTTTCCTTTGCCAGCTTCAGGAAGAACTTAAAGCGGGGGGTAAAGAGGAAGGATTTGACCTAGGCGCGAAGTTGACCTCCGCTCATTAAACGAAGCAACAGGCCTCGGGAAGTTAATCATTTTTCCGAGGCAGTTTGTGGCTGCAATGCTTCTGGGAAGCGCTCAAAGGACCGCCTCTTTGAGCAAGGAGTGCTCGGAAAGAGTCGGCGTAGGCACCGAGAAATTTGTCTTCGCCTCATAAAACAAATCTTTTGATGGCAATGGCAGGAAGGCACCACGGGGAGAAGAAGGCTACATGCAAGGCGAAGAGAAAACTGGAACGAATTCCGAATGTCAAGGGAAAAATCTGAGGGTCAATTTTCTCGGATTTCAGCGTTTTTCTCCGTAAATTTCTGTGTGGTATGAATGGCCATATAAATTCGAACTATGTACTGTCGGGAAGTATATAAATTGGCAGTGGCGTTTGTTGTAGTTTTTGCTACTTGCTTGTCTAAGATTTAGAGATTTAAATATTATGAAATATTTTTTTGTTTCTAAAAATATATAAAATAGTGCTGAGAAATATACCTGCCAGAATAGTTGTCCCCCCACCTCTCTTTTTCTTTGTATTGTTCATGGCATAACAATTTATCCCACACGACCGACCCTCTTATGCTTTCATTTGGCGTGCCATATTACATATGAAGGGGCAAGTGGATAAACGTGATATGTGACAATTTTTTTTAATTTCTAGAAAATGCTTTTAAAAAAATGTGTTAAATTTTTGGAAGGATTTTTCTCAAAGGGTAAAACGGAGTCATATTCTTCGTTACCAACCTGTGACTAAAGGGACATGATACTGATAGACTTATCACCTTCGTCCATGGTAAAAAGTTAAAAAAATTGTCACATACATATAACCTTTATCCACTTGCCCCTTCATATAGATCGCCGAGTGTTCTACAGCTTCTTAACTCTGTACTACAAGAGGCAACACCAACTATTCCAGGAGTTGAACCCTTATTAGAGCATTATGATACTATGGCGCGGGCTATTGAGTCGTAGTGCTCTGCCGATCTACCGTCCGTCCCATTGGTGCATTAGTAAGCTGTAGAATAGAATACAGTGGATGCTGGTAAATTGAATCAACCGCTTTGATGAATTGAATATTCAAAAACAGGAAAAAAAACAGTTTTATTGAATTAGGCGCTTTATTGAATCGGCCGCTTTATTGAATCAAAACTGTTTAGAACAAACGTGATTCATATGAGCGGAGGTCACTGTATTTAGAACCAGGAGTGCCCCGAACTAAAATTTCTGAAAGAGGGAAGATTCTAAATTTGCAGAATTAACCCATTTATTCCCAAGTTTTTTTTAATCCATTTTTTTTTTTTTTTTTTTCAATTTTTATCTGCTTAAAACTCTTGCTTGGAATGTTTTAAATACATTTTAGGCGTCAAATAGATCACCGCTGCCATATTTATTAATTTATTCAATGTCCTGTTTATGGGGAAATGGGCATATATATGAGCAAATGAGCCTGATTACACAAAAATGATATAATCATTTTTGCAAACTTACATTACGGAAGACTTTTGCGATCTATTTTAAGCAAATCATTTTAAAATAGTTTAATTTTATGAAAAATAAGTTCGCAAAAAACACCATCTTTCTGCGACTACCCATGCTGCATCGTTGTTTGACTCATTTACATAAAAATAACTGTCAATAAAAGAACTCTAATGTCCAGCTAGCGGCTTCATGTGGTTTTCTCAAGAAAAAGGAATATTCTACTTGTGAAAAACAGCTTTAGTAAAAGGATATACGCATAACAGGTCTCTGTCTGCTTTAACTAACAAGCGTCCCGTTTTTAGGCTACTGGACATAAATGGGTTAAAGTCCAATTTTAGCGACGGATACAACACGAGCATCCATAACATCTAAAGAGAAGGGCTACTAGAAAGTATTTAAAAGAAATTTAAAGATTAAAAATATGTATACATGAGTTGCAATGTTGCAATGTTGTCTCCAAATTTTTCGTATTATCAACAAAATTTGCCGAATGAGCAAATTTTTTTGAAACATCACAGCGACCTCTCGTGACTTCCCATCGAGATGTTTCTCTTAGAACATAAAACAAACGAAAGCTAAGCGGTATAACTGGTAACCTAAAATCATATCGTCGTTTCACAGAACAACAATATAGCATCTAAGTCTGAAAACAACTGCAAGATATCCATTAGAGGAAGATTTCCTTCCTTTGAGGTGACGATATAACTAGTTTTTTCAACTCGTGAAAGCTGCCTTAAAATGTTTAGAGAGGCATGAAATTCTTTTTGCAGGGAATGAAATTTAAGGAAATAGTATAGACTACATTATTGATGAATTGCATAAAAGTTAACTTTCTACAAATTAAATAAAGGCGGCAAAGGAAGCAGAAATATGTGATGTTTTGATTTTTAACTTTTAGTATGTTTGGCTCGAGCCTTGAATCATGTATGAAGCTCGATTTTTAAATGAGTAAGTAAGTACAGTAAACGTAAAAAAAGACAATTTTTTCACAAAAATTATTTTCTGTATAATAGTCAGTTGATTAATATATTTTTTAAACTTAACTATCTCTAGGTACGTATATCATAGTACCCACAATTGCATTCAGAGTTTTGGATCGTAAAAATCTGTATTTGTGTAAACATACCAAAATTAGCAATGTGTCTCAATCTCAAAACCGTTCTTTAAAGGGATATGTTTTAAAAAAGAAAAATTAGAAATACTTTAATTAATAAAAAATAGTTGTTCATCAAGTCTGAGCAAATAAAAATTGAGTCTTTTCCGATTATTTAGTGGAAATAATTTCGACACTCGTAAGTACTCTTCTACATAAAATTCTTGTCCTTTTCTTTCTCCCCCTCTCCCCTTTCTGTTTACCATTTAAAAAAACCTTCAGGTTGGAAATAATTCATTTTATTCATTGTAATAATACCATTCTCCAACAGATAAAATCAACAACTAGATGCGGAAAAGACCACAATTGAGTAAACGTTTCACAAACTCCTTAAGCTCACATGATAGGTGCTAAAGCATATTCCCTTCGTATCAAAACAAAAAGTGAGACAACTGTTTGTCTTTTGCTACTGCAGCTGAAGATTTTTACGGGCGTTATCTCGAAATTTTGTCAGTATCTCCCCCCATGAGTCATCCACAGTAACACAGTCAGTAACTGACGTTTACGTACATCGAGGATAAAATCTGTTTATGCGTGGCTCTTACATTTGGCTTCAAAGTGTGGGAACAACGATATTGCGAATTCTCGCCAATAAAATTTGGCGAGAAGACAACTATGGTGAATTCCAGAAAAAAGTGGATAATATGACGCTTGAATTTTACAAATTAATTTTTTTCCTTTTTGCCATGTATCATTTTCTTCAAAAATATATGAATTTCTTGAAACCTAACATATTTTCACCAATTAACTCAAAGACTTTCAAAAAATTAAAAGGCAAAATCAGTTTTACTCTTTGTTTTCACAGAGCAGGAAATAGATTTGCTGTTAATTACTGTTATTTCAACAAACTTGTTGATCAGAATATAATAATTTGATTAACTTTTATCCTTTGAATGTCTAATTAACCTTTCTGCTAAGAAATTTGGTAAAAAAAATTCATCCATGAAGTAGGTCTTTTGGGCAGTACATAAATGGCCGAGAAATACTAAATAACGCTTCTAACTTCTTTTCTGGCAGTTACTATTATGGCTTTTTTTTCATTAAATAATAGCTCGTTTTATATAAAAGTGAGAGGGGTTGGCTTGTCCTGCCTATATAAGGTTTTGCCACACTTTCCCCGAACAACCCTTTTGAGGTTTCAAATTTCTTTTATGTTTGGAAGAACATCAATCTCTGTGACGAGAAACTCTTTACTTTGCATTTTTCGCATAGTGGTTCACTGATCGTTGGATAGTATTTTTCTTTTATTTATTTTTATTTAAAATATTTTTTGTTGAAACAAAACAATCAAACACAAAAAATTAAACATATCACTTAATATTTTTGCAGAATATTTAAAGTGTTGAGGGCCATAGATCTCAATTAAACCTGGACTAATTAACTCCACATTTTCGAAGCATATTCATTCAAACGTAGGAGTTCCGCCATTAGCAACCCAAACGACCGAGTTTATGCGCTTCTTGTGCAATTCTCCAATATTAGGTTAATAACGACTTTTAATTTTCATTTTTCTCTTCATTTACTTCATTTCAGCCAATTGCAGTGAATGAAAATGGAAACAATTTACATTCCTCTACCTTTTTTTAATACAAAACACATTGCAGGAAGAATGATACAGACGGAAGAATAAGCATTGTGATACGTAGGCAGACTTTTTTTTTTTTTTTTTGTACACTTTTAATAAGTAGAGCAAAGATAGTTTCAATTTACCTGAATTCACTGCAGTTTAAGTTATAATTGTGTGGATTTTTATTTCATTAAAAATTTGTTGAGAGAGAGAGAGAACTGTTTTTTATTCGTATTTTGTCTGAAAAAAGCATTTTGTAGCACTATTTTCTTTCCTTTTTTTGTTTAAAAATTCATTCTAGAATGAGAATAAACTGATTTTATAAAATATGCTCACATCAGTTTTTTGAATTTTAGATTAATTGCAGTTTTTAATGGACTTCAGTTACATCACGTTTTATCGGATATACAGAAAAAGAAAAAGGAAAAAAAAAAAAAAAAAACAATACGGTGTTTGTATGACACGCGTGGAGTGCGGAATTTACCCAAAAGATTCCGATATCGGCCGATACAATCGGTGCTTTTTATTTAGGGACTGTGATAATTGTGGTTGTTTTGTACTACTGTGATTCGCACATCAACGTTCCGATAAAACTTCAGTGATTTCTGTCACTGATAAAAGCCGATGTATATTTGTTCAAGAATTCCATCGCCCCTTCCTTTTTTGCGAAATCTGAAATGTACTTTTTTCTTAAGTTGAAAGATTTTGTCTTATCATAGCTCAATATTTTCAGCTGTTTAAAAACATTCGCTGATTTTGCCACAGCTGCCATAATTTTGGAGGTTGAAAGAAAGCAGTAGATCTATATGAGGCGTTGACAGTAAAAGTGGCTCAAGCCGCAATCAAAACAAGATTCTGAGTAAATAAATGGTTCAGTAGCCACAATTGCACAAAACGCAACTGCTGTTCCATTTTACGAATATGAACTGTGTATCGGCAACTGATTAAAACAAGACTTCATATTCGTGATGGGTTCAAACAAATTTTCGATGGCTCAAATAAATATTTTGAAAAAAATAACGGTCACCTCTTCTCTTCTGAACGGCTTATATCTTTCAGACCTTTTGCTTGCGCAAAAATATTCTGTAATTAGAACTAATAAACTATGCTCTCTGAAATGACGACGAATCTCAAGTTTTTATTGATGTTTCCCGCTAAGTACATAAGTACTCTTGCGTACGTAAATCGAAAGTTATCCATAGAAAGCTAAGCATAAAAATTTTTCATTCCACTTATTCAGTGAGCGGCGCATCCAGAAAAATTTGAAAGGGGGCTCAAGTTTCATTGTGAAGTGGAAAAACAAAGTATAATTTGAATCTTCTTCAAAATATTGGACATGTTGCCATGTCATCAAAAAATTTTTATGACATTCTATTATGTTACATGCATTTATGAATTGTAATAAAAATTATCATTTCAAAAAATATAAATATGCCGGGTGGATGATCGGGGCTCCTCTTCCTCGAACGTCCACCGGCATCTGCTCCTTCGGGTGGTGGCGCCCATGCCTAGCACACACACACATTGCAACACGCACACACACACATTGCAACATGTACACACACACAAAGCTGAGCCATTAGGCAGGTTAGAAATTGCACCCCCCCCTCCAAGTGATTTACTCTAAAAGCAACTTTGTTTGAATGTCTGACCTAAAGTCGCTTTAAATAGTAATTTCAAAATTTCAAAATTCAAGCTTATGAAAAGTGATCTCGTCTGATTACTCTGCTCCACAAAAAAAAAAAAAAAAAAAAAAAAAAAAAAAAGAAAAAAAAAACTCTTTAAAATACTTCTGCCATCATTCTCATGTGAAATGACACACTGAACCAAAATATGATTATCGTTTTCACTCATCACTTCCCACTGTTTGTTAATGGGGGCCGTGGTGGCCCGATCGGTAAGGCGTCGGACTCGTGTCCGGAGGGACCCGAGTTCGATCCCAGCCGATCAAAGATCCACCGCCTTGATTAATGGTGGCTGGGAGGCGTTAAAAATGTCGTGGTCGCAAAGTCCTCCAAGTGAAACGATACCTCTGGGGGTGCTAGAACCTAGGGTTTGCTCGACCCTAGGTTCTGGTTCAAAATTAAGAACAGAGCGCTCTTCAGGGCCCTATCCCGGTTAAACCACGAAGCTGTGGTAGGTACGGGGGACCCTGGAGTGTGAAAATGTTTGTTAATGGCGATCATTCACATGCTTCTTACTATTCTTTGATTCGCGTTGAGGAACAGAAACAGCATAAGTTTGCGACTTATGCCCTTTCTGCGCAAATCGAAAGCTATGGCCTCTAAATAAAGAGCCTCGTTATACAAGGATTCACTTTCCTACTGCATTAGAGTTGATTTCTCGACATAAAAATATGGTAAAACCACAGTGAACTCGAGTTTGGAAAAAATGTGACTTACGCCCTTTTTGAAATAATCGATTCACTTGCTTTAACGTCAACAAACTCTACAGAAGTGTAATGGCACTTCAACAAACAGGAGTCATTTTCAATTTCTTTGAGAGCTACATCATTTTGCACCAACGAATAAATAAATTTTGGGCATCAGAGCTCTTTTAATGTGAGTGGAGAATGACTGCAAGTGCGGGATTATTTTCTAGTCTGTCAAGCAATGGCGTAGTTTTGAAGAAACAAATAAGGTGTTGAACCTTTACAAATGAAGTCGAAGCTAAAAACAAGCTTTAATCAAAAAAGTGTATGGAAAGAAGAGGCGCTTGAGATAAAATGGAAAAGAGGAGTGCCGCAATCCCCCCCCCCCCTCCATCCCCCTGCTGTCTGGACAGGAAACACGTTTTTTTATGCAAAAGAACAAATGCAGTAGCTGAAATGATAGGGAAAAAAATAAAACCTTCTGGTTCAACTTTGGAAAAGCTGTTGCACCCCACAACCACTTTCATATACCCGACCGACACTGCTTGCTCTGTCATTATTGAGACATCTTCGGACCTTGAAGAATACCGTTGGTTGATTTTCCCCTAGGTGGTCTCAGTATTTTTTTTTTTTATTTTTTTTTGTTCAGAAAAAATCAAAGAAAGTTTTCTGAAGTTTTCCAGACATAACCCATCATTAATAGCTACTGTTTGCAAACCGAAAAGCTATTGTTTTCTGTTTTCGTACCGAAAAGTCATGCACCACTGCCTGATGAGAGTAATGGGCGTTGTTGCAATGATGATATGCACCCACCAAAATTCTTTTCTGGCTACGCTACTGCAACCATTAATATTCTTCCAAGGGACAAGAAAGGTGAAAATAATCAAAAACATGAACTTAGCGGTATTTTCCTCTAGTACATATTTGAAATCATCAGAACCAATATTTGTTCCTAGGGGTTTGTTTACAATTTTTTCACTTTCCTTTTTTTTTCAAAACAAAAGTATCGGCCTCACTTCTATAACCCTCATATTCAAAAAAATTCTCGCGTTGCGAAAAAAAAAAAAAAAATAAATAAATAAAAATAAAAATAAATGATACGAAAAATCTTTGAAGCATCGCATGTTGCATACAAGTATAGTATTGCAAATCTTCAGTCACGAGCACATCCTGAGTTATTTAAATATTATTTAAATTACATTCTCAGATATAATAAAGATTACAACTGAAATTAAGTACGTCCATAATTTAGCATTAATGCATATTTTTATTTCCCGAGATATATCGCCCTCATTATTTATCACTCCTTGATCCAGTTACAAAATTTAATAATAATACAATATTCTCACTGTAGAAAATAAAAATACTGAACTCTTATTTTAAAGAATAGTAACAAAATAAATAAATAAAAAACTGAAATAAAATTTTGCCCACCCCTAAAAATCTGCCGCCCCATGCAGATCACAAGTTGAAATTGCCTGCCACCTTCTGGTGGTCAGTGGAGTCTGACCTCGATGGAGGAAGCCCCGGGTTTGAATTCCGGCTCGGGTTTGGATATACTTTCACTCTCATGTCCTTGTCCTTTCTCTGTGTGAATGAGTGTTTTGTGAATGGCTGCCTGCCATACAAACTGATCCTATGGCGTGTGTGTTGTGCTAAATCGGACTTCCCCCTTAATGGTGCTCGTTAGAATGGAAGCCTTACCTATTCCGCCTTTAATCGGGTAGATGTGTCGACTCGGGCTCGGGTACCCGAGTGGTTTCAGAAACAACAACAAAAAGTACACGAACCCCCAAAATGAGTCCGAGTAGTCGCAGTGTGGTTGCGCGTCATCCTCGTAATCCCGAGGTGACGGGTTCGATTCCCGCCCCCTCCCTGGTTGTAACTTCCCTCTCAGGGCTGTAAACTCTGGCCTGCACTATGTATCCGTCTTGTACTATCTGTCAATTGTAAAACCTCTGTTCTCGCTTTGCTTGCGTATGAGAGCGATAAGTCGCCAGTATGGGGATTTGGCTTCGCAAAGTGATCCCTGCCCCTCTCTCGGTGTAAGGATCAGAGAAGGCAAGCAACTGGTGAGGGAAGGCCCTTCCCTCACCAGTCGCCTTGGATATGCCAACGAAGACAGCCATAAGGCTCTCTGGCTCTCTTTTTCCATGCAGTATTGTATCTTAATGTGTGAAGATCAATAAATATGTTTGCTTGAACTGCAACTCATCTCTATACAGTCCACTGCCGGGAGATATAGTTCTCCCCCCTCATCCAAGCGGATCCAATCTCTACTGTGTTTGTCCGAAGGCAAGGCCCTCTATGTACTGACTTACTTCCTGTTGAATGTTACTTTTCATTTCCCCCTATTTTAAGAAAATCCGAAGAGACCTCAGGCATGCGCAAATGCGAGGAAGGTCGTACGATAGAAGATTAGACACTAGTGAAGCAGATTAGTTTCTAAATAAACAAATAATAAAGACATTTAAGCTGTATGTTGGCAATAAACTAAACTAAACTAAATTAACTATTGCTGTGCATGGTTATATGATGAAATGTATGCCTCAGTGGCCAAGTGGGTTCACTCAACTCAGCGTAGTAAAATTCTCTCATGTACCCGCTTTGTACTGTTTGTAACACTGTAGGATAGTTTGTAAGCGGTTCTTGTTAGATCGAAATCACTCTCAGAAAAATGTCAACTGACTTAGAACTTTCAGCATGGTGAAACTTTTTGCGGATATTGCGAGATCAAGTGTACAAATTTGGATATCTATACATCTTATTTAAGCAATAAACAATGTGTACATTTCGTTCAAGTTTTGTTTGAAACAAATTTTTGCCTCAGAGCTATATAATAGTTGATTTAGTTTCAAATTAGATTACATAAAAATGTATAGGAAAAGCATACTTCCACAAAGTAAGTGCTCTGTTATGTACTTTATGTAACGTTCTTTTCGTATACTGTGTATTAACACTCTTGGAAATTGCTTATCTTTCATGCTTAAGAATTTACTAATAATTCCTATTAATTATTCGAATTATCGAGGTACAAAACTTTAGTATTCCTAATTTAACCCTAAACTGGTAAGATGGGGTGTCTTACACACAAGAAGGTTTTGGCTTTCGCATTAAAACCTTTTGTTATATTAATGTATATGGCTTTAGATGTATATTTATGTATGTTATTTGGTTGTTTTTCTGTAAACTCGTAATTGGCTTTCCGGGCCGAGTATTTTAAAAACAATAAAGTGTAACAAAGTAATTTTCCCTCTTAATTCAAGTAAAGCATTAATACTTTATAGCCCAATTGTATTTGGAGCGCTAACAATTTGATTTTTTTTCTAGAAATCATCGAAGTCCTAAAAACAGTCCCCTGGGTGTCCCAATTGTATAGTTTAACCCTTAAGAGTAATATTTCTAAAAACCTTTTAACAGTGCATAAATTTGGCAATTAATATATCTAAAAATAGAATAATGCAACTATATATATTTTTCATGAAATAAGGTCTAATTACGCACTTCTATCCCGAAGTGTGATCCTAAATGTAACGCAAAATCTTCCAACTATGTGTAAAATAATTCATGCGCATGATTTGATAATTATTTCGTAATGACCTTTATTTTTCAGACGCAAATATTTAATTTTCATAAAAATTGAATCAACGACATTTTGCAGCTGGTATTGATTATCAGATTTTTTGTAAATCTAAATGTACTAAAGATTAATGCTACCTACATCATTTTTAATTTTATTGAGTGCAGACAGCAATTTATTGCGTTTTCAACTCAATTTTCTATGATGTTTGATAGTTTACTGAAGAGAAACTAAAAAAAAGGATATTGAGACAGTTGGTTTAATTAAGTGAAAAAGGATCAAATAAGCTTTGTGCTAGACTATAATTGAAGTTAAAAATCAACGTAAATAAAGCACAAATAAATTTTAAAAAATCCACGTTCTCTCTCAGCTTTCATGCAGTGTGCTGAGCTTTTTGCACTGAGGAAGAGGCTCTATTGTAGCCTTGAAATAGCTATTTGCTGTATTTTCTACCAAATTTGTGCTTTATTTATGTTGATGTTTAACTTCAATTATAGTTGGTTTAATTACTTAAAATATCTAAATGTAGCTAACTTTTGTTGTTAAACCTTTTTAATTTTTTAAAGCATTTAATGAACCAAGTTTTATTAAAATTTTAATTTCTAAATATAATCTCTTGGCAATTACATTTGTGTTCAACTGTCTGTAAACTACAGTAAAATGTGTTGCTTTTACGACTGGTATTTGTAAGCCAGTATGTAGTTAACTATTTATATAGCACTACAGTTCTCTGTCCCGACTTTTTCAATTTAAAGTATTAAGAAAGTAACGCTATTACCAGAGTAACAACAAAAATTGTAAAATCTAAGGAGCTGAGAAAAAGTTATGGCCGCTTTGTCAGGAAAACTGAAAAACAGTGAAACTTGGCTTTTGACTCGCGTTCTTCATGAAATGTCGCTATTTTTTTTTTTTTTTTACACAGATGAGCTGGTGCTTGGGATATATCGAACCTTGATCATTAAAAAATTTCTTCAAGCAAAAACCTTAAAATACAGTCGCTTGACTACAACTAGAAAGACATAACTTAACGGTTGTATAGTCAAAGATCCTTTATAAGTTCTAATATCCTCGGTGTAGGAACCAGTATGTAAAATGCATAGGTCCTATAAATTTTGGATTTAGCATTGAACTTCTTATTAAGATTCGATCAGTATATTTAGCATATAAAATGCTTTAGCATATTGAAAAGAAAAAATATTTTTGAAAAAAAAAAAAAAAAAAACTTATCGGTAATTACTGGTTTAAACTAAAAATTAATGTGATTAATAAAATTTTTACTTTTACTCTGATAAGTGTATTTAATCTTGTCTGAATTGAAAAAGAATTATAGAATATTCTAAATGACCTGGAATATAGTGAAAACCAAATTATACTGAATTCTTCAACGGGTTCTAAAAGTGTCCTGAGGGAGGGATAGGATATTTTACTGTAAAATACTTCTTGTCCTTCCAGTTAAAGCCCAATGTGTTTTAACCATAAGATATACTTTAATGTGAAAACAAGTATTTTTAATCATTTTTCTAGTGATTAAATCGAAAATAAAAATATTTGGTCTTTATTCTTAGTTTCTGAATGTTTTTAAAAGCTGACGCATTTAAGCCTTAAACTACTGTCCATTCTTGAAAACCGCGCGTAGCACTCGCGAAACATTCCACTAAAAAAGGGTGATGGGTTGTGGTTGGGAACTTTCCGAAGTTTTCAATTTAAAACTTGCATTTGCTATCCCTTTGACATATTCAACTAAACTATGTATTTGAAATTAGCATCGTTCTCCGTTGTTTGATACGACTCAAAGTTCTTATTATTCTTCCCCTTATCTTACCTATCACACCAATTTTATTAAGATCAGAGAAGACCTGACGCATGCGTAAATATGCGGAAGGTTTTGCATAAGAAAATCAGACAGTGCGCTCTTCTTTGCGATAAACTTCTGTTTTTTTTCTTTCTGCAAGATTTTTACTGCCATAACTATTTAGGATGTCTATAAGTGGAAGCATCGATGGTTATACAGCGTTCAAAGATTCACTTCATCGACTACAAAGAAAATGAATAAATGAGACCTGAAGCAGCTGAATAAATGCGACTCCTTTTATGGGATGAAACTAATGACCAACTACACGCGTTGAAGCATGGTATTGCTACAGCAGTAAAGTAACTAGGTCACTATCATATGATTCCGACTGCTGATTCATTCACAAAAAAAGCTAAACGTGAGAGTTGAGATATTTGAAACGTATTTTAAATCTGAAAGAATTTGTCATGAATGTAACGTCACGCAGAAAATGACTACAGAACCGAATTCCGATTTTATATTGTAAATGTATGTTATTTGGAGAGCCAGAGCACAGTGGAGCGCCCTAAGGGCCACCGAGAGCCAAAGCGGGCCCTAATTTTCAAAGAATAAAAGTCTTGAATTAAATTGCTACTCATCATTAAAATTGAAAATTAAAAGTACTCCTAAATTGTGGAGTGCTCACCACAGACCCTCCCCCCTTTTTTTAATTTTTATGTCCAATTAATATAATTAACAATGTATTAATGTAATATTATTGACAATAATATGTAAATCGGTTCTGAGAAATTTAATAAAATACTGAAATTTATTTTGTGAAAATTAGGAAAATGGAAAACAAAAATCTTCTCAGAAATAAATTACTTACTATTTCTAAACTCGGAATTGTATAAGAGAGAAAAAACAGTGATTGTGAAATCGTAGTATTAAAAACAATCATTCTTACCATTAATTGGCTCAGCCGATTAATCGGCCGATTATCAACAACCGATTAATCGGTAATCGGCCAATTTGCTTATCGGTGCATCCCTACCACTTAGCTTCCGAACTGGACGCCTATTTTCCGACTGAGCTGACATAGCCTTTCGTCGGCCCTGAGAATCCACATTTGGGTCACTTTACAAAAAAAAAAAAAAAAAACCCTAAATTTTTGAAGCTGGAATTTTCAAAAAAAAGAATCACTTTTGTTTCAAATTAATTTGTATTCTTCTTTTTAAGTTTCACATAGCTGGTCACATTCTTTTTAATTATTTTGTCATTTTCTGTTGCAATTGAAATTTTGAACGTGAACGAAGGGCACGCACATATAACGGCGAGTGCCCTTTGGCTTTTTATAAATGTGCGCTACTACTTTCGAGGGATGGGCAAACTTTGTATAGTGAGAAACTGCAAGAAACATGCTTCAAGAAAAAAAACTTGTTTCCATTGTTGTAAATTTCACTAATTCATATATTACTTTATTTAAAACAGCATGTAAAAAAAAGGTATGTTTGTTAGTATATTTTTGTTTGATTTCCTAAGGGCACATTTAAGGAGACGCCGGAGAGGCACTAGTCCCTCCCAAAATTAATTATAACAACTCATTGTGAGTAAGGATTTTTTTTTGCTCTTATAGATTTTCAAGTAACGATTCACTTTGAGTGTGTGGCAAGGTGTGTCACAGGACGTCTAACAAAAGAACGTTGAATGAGGGCGAAATAAATTTCCCAATCATTTTTTTTTAACAAGCAGCTAAGTGAAGAGTGAGTTTTGAAAACAGAAATGATGGCGAAAATTGCTATACCTAATTGGAATCTTAGCTTTTATCTTCTATTATATCTAAATATATATCTTATATTTAGCAAAATGGAAGACGTTTTCTTCTTTTATTTTTTTTACTAATTACTCGTACCTCTTTGAGTATGAAATAAGCAAGCTCTCAACAGGTTAAATTCTCTGAAGCTCATAGAGCGTTCTTGGAAACGGAGAGAAAAATCTCATAGAAATTGAAATGGACTTTAATGATATGAGTTCTGAAAGCTTTCCTCTTATTAGCAAATTGTTTTGTTTGAGCTTCGGTACGAAGGTTGAGCATTTTAATTCAAACACAAGTGAAATCGTGCTTAGCAAAAATCATTTTAGTTTTCCTATTAGTCTCATACGTGTTTTAAGAATTCATCTGTGATTATAAAGCTTAGTTTTAGAGAAATATAGTAGGGAGGGAGGGGGTGCATCATTCAAACTTTGGGCCGTCTATAAACGACGTCACGCTTGGGGGGTCGAATCTTGACAGTTAGTGACAATAGAGTGAACGGTAACCAGCAAGGCCGTAGCCAGCGGGGGGGGGGGGGTCAGGGGGTCAGAACCCCCCCCCCCCCCGAAATTTTCAAACCTCAAATATTTTTAAAAAGTATTCAACTAAAAAAAAAAAAAAGAAAAGAAAAGAAAAAGAAAAGAAAATTTCAAGGTTTGATGGTCGGAGGTCGCCCCCCCCCCCTCCTCGAAGTTGTGACGGGTCTGAGGTTTTTGATGATATAAAGAAAAATTAGAATAATAAAAATAAAAAAAATCATTTGAATAAACTTGAATAGGGGTCATTCCATGTCAAGCGTACGAGGCGTCTCCACTCGACCCCCTCCAATTTTGATGAATTTTTTTTGGATGTATGTATAAGACTTGCATGAAACCATACCAAATTATAGCTCCATAAGCCTTATGGTTCAGCCAGTTAAAATTATTTTAGAAAGGCCTCTTTTTCGTGTCTTGAAAAAAATGTTCAAATCGTCAAGTTTGTGCTTTTATTGCTCGCGACCTAAGACGATTATCAGACTCAAATTTGGTGATTCTGATCTCTGTTTAGGGTAGAATAGCCTACTTGTGTAACAGAAGCTCCATGCGCTGTTTTTTTTTTTTTTGAAATTTGCTGCCAAAGTTGGTAAAAAATCGTATTTTGGCAAATTTTGACCATACCTTATCAGCTTGTATCTGCTGAGAGAATGACTTTCTAAAGCTAATTCTTTCCTCGTTTGTAGCCTGATAATTCGTCCGAAAGATGTGCTAGTGGCATCTCGATAGCTCAAATAATTGCTGAATTATACGAGTTGAAATTCCAGTCAAATTTCTTTTTTCTCAATTTTGTCTCAATTTCAAAGGGCAATATCTCAAAAGGGTCATCTTGAATTTCAATTTTCTTTACATAATTGGAAAGAACACACTTTTCTTAACTAAAAAACGTTATTTTTATTTTTGAGACAAACCAGTTTCAAGGGGATATTGCAGAGAAAAAATGTGTACGTCATTCAACGTGAAATCAAAGAAAAAAAGACATAGACCTCAAAAGTTGATGTCAATTTGTTCTATTAATATTTGCATGAGCTATTGTACTTATGTTCTGATTAAAAAAAAAACTTTGTTAGATATGATCGAGGGGGGAAAAATATTTTTCATTTTAAGTAAATATTTTGAAATTTATTCATTACAATAGGAGTTGAACATGGGAGTCTGACTATAGTTTTAATTTTACTTTCTTTGAAATCAGTTCAGAAGCAAATTTCTCCCGATCATGCCCATTTCCCCCTATTTAATGCATTTAGGGGGCGAGGTTTTTTGGTAATTTGTATTGAGTGTATACCCTCCCCCACCCCCCTGGAAAAATTAATAATGTTCGGCCTGGTTCACAGGTAAGGCAGTTATTGGAGGGAAAATCAAAAATTTTCCTCGTTCGGGGCACAAAAGTTAATTGGGCCTTTTACTCAACGAAAAATTTTCGCACATATAAATCTCTGTACTTGCTAGAATATAGATGTTTTTCATAACAATACGTAGTATACAGGTCCCCACAATAGATAGGATATTGGTTTGACCAAATGGGTTTGTGGGGCTGGCATATAGGCCCTTCAAAGTAGTTCTAGTTCTTATCAAAAAATTTTTCTTATCTTGGCCTTGCCCTGCGAAAGGGGAGGGCAGCCTGGGCATGGCCCCTGGGCTCGCTAAGTTAGAGGGGCCCGTGAATTTTAGTTTTCCACCATCAGTGTCCAATTTAGGAACTTTAGGACAGTAGGGCAGACCTTAAATTTCTAAATCGGGCCCTGAACATCTGAATGGGCCCCATTGAAAAGTGAAAAAAGTACTGTAGAGTTGAAACCATAAACTTTGATTTTCAACTTCATGATTTCCATATTAAAATCATACTTTGTTATAATTTACTATTTCGTCTTTGATTTTGCTCCCCCCCTCCCAAGGTGGGGACCCTACAGCTCTAGGCCGAGCCTCATGGACTTCTTGGTAAATCAAGCCCCTCTCATCAATGGTAAATGCAAGGAAGAGAATGGGGGCAGAAAGTGTCTGGCTCCCGTCGCCAGAGAATTTCTTTCCTATCCCTGCTCTGGGATATACTCTGGACTACTTTTCTAGCTCGCTCTCCTGGGGTGTTGCCCCCATGGAGTTTACCCCCTAGTTCCCTCCTTCTCTGCGACTTGGTGACGTGGGATCCGTGGGACCGAAGGAAGGAACATAAAGGAGTGCGACGATAAATTGCTATGTGCTATGTGCTATAGGAGTCGGGAAATATAGTACAAAACACTTCGCACCCAGAAAACAAAGAATGCATTTTCGTTAACTCATCACCTCTCCATTGATAATAACAATAACTGATTTAAACATCTGTATCTGTTATTACTGTGATCAATGTGTTAAGAGATAGAAGTTTTCAAAAATCTTATATTTTTTGCTAATTTGTTCGCAGTAAGCCCAAAAGGGGACCACACTTGTTTTATGGCGTAAAGGAGAGGATCTTCTTTCTTTTTCCATGATAAAAGTATCTCAACGACAAGTGCCATAAACTTTGTTATCCCGTTAAGGATTATAGACCAGCAGGAGAGACGTAATAATTTAAGGTTTAAGTTGAAAAGATAGAAAAAAACTCCTTTGGCGAAATAGTGAGCAGAACTATGGGTCATTCCATGTTATGGGTCCCAAATTTCGAGAAAATCCCCACTCGACCCCCTCAGATTTTGATGAAAATTTTTTTGGATGTACATATAAAACTTGCATGAAACCATACCAAATTATATATTGGATCATCTTTTTGGCTTAACCCTTCCTTGCATGATGATGGAAATTTCCATCATAAAATTTAATGCGGATAAAAGGGTACACAAAACCAGTGTAATTTACATTTGTTGCTGCTGGCAACTTTTTACAACGCCGTAGAGTAATACGAAACGCAGTTGTCAAAAAAAAAAAAAAAAAAAAAAAACGCTAACGTCACTGTTAATTACCGGGATTTGAACTTATCACTCCGCTGTTTGTTGTGACTGGAAAAAACGGCCGACTTAAAAATAAATTTTCCTGATTTTTTTTAAAGAAATATGAAACGTAGTTGTGTGCTTTGTTTTTCGCAGATTAAACTTTCAAAAAAAAAAAGAACAAAGCTTTGAAATTCTTTAATTATCTTTCCTTCAATTTTTCAAACATGATATCGTCATAAATTCTGATATATTTATTTGAAAAATAATGCAGGAGAGGAGAAAGACTCCTTTCATTCTTCCCAAAAGCCTATTGATTAACGTGTTGTCCATTACCTCAGCTTCGCTCTCCTTCCTGTTAGTCCAACATACTCCCAATCATAGGCGGCTGGTGCGCCAAGAAATTGGGGGATCAAAAGAAGTTTGTGAGGATCTTAGGGCGGAACCCTAAAGCTTTTTTTTTTTTTTTTTTTTTGTAAAATTTGGCTATATTATTGGATTTTAACAAATGACCTCTAAAACTTTAATACAGTCTGAAAAGCAGGATGGATTTTACTGTAGATGTCCCCTTTGCAATTCAAAGTTCCTTTCTTGTGAAATAAGGATGAGAAAAAAAAACATTTTTGTGGTATTTTCAGTTTTTAATTTTCATGAAATAAATCAATCCACCCAGTAAATAACCGACCGTTAATTTTTCGCTCTAAAAAGTGAAGGGCAGGGCCCCTTTACTTTCGGAAGTGAAGGGGAGCAGGTGCCCCCTTGCCCCCCCCCCCCCCGTACAAGCAGCCTTTGCTCCCATTGCGTCATAAGACTTGCAACCTCTTGTTTATTTTTTTTTTTCAAACAAACTTTCTTCACTTCGAACCCCCCCCCCCCCGAAAAAAAATCCTGGCTACGGCCTTGGTAACCAGACGTGTGACAAACATGTAAGATTATTTTTTAAAAACTTTTTGTTAATCTATTAATATTATCAAGTGCAATCACTCGAAAAGTACTTAAGCATTTGTTTAAAGAATCACTTGGTTTTATTACGGTAATCCCTCGTTATATCGCTCATTCGCGTATATCGCGCTTTTCCTTTGGCTTCTGAAAAATTATATCGATATTTAAAAAAAAAATGTTTCTTTACTTCTGACATCGCAGGGAAAAAAAATGCAACATTTGTCAGAAAAGTATTTTTTCATTCTTTGAGTCAAAGATCAACTAAAGAACTCTTTTATTCCATACACTTAATTCGTTGCTGTTTAAGCCGTCTTTCGCGTTGTATTCCATCGTAAAACAATAAATATGTAATCCCTTTTAAAGACACATTGGTAGACTAATTTTCTTTTATTTTTATTAAGAAAATCTCCCTAAATATGATGATAAACTAAACGTTTTGTAGGAACACAGCTCATTAATTTCTTCGGTAATTGAATCGTCAATATACCTCGGATTCCTCGCGTTTTCAAATATATCACACTTTTTTTTTTTGTCCCCTGACAAGCGTGATATTAGGAGGATTAAGGGCCAAGCACCACATTAACGTAAAGCAGAAAAATGAAGCAGAAAGATAAAATGGAGGCAAATGGTTTTCCTGTGGAAAGTACCCGGATTTTCGGTTTCGGTCGGTTTTCTGCTGATGTGGAGCCCCAGCCCTAACTGTAGTAATAATCCGCAAATAAATTAGTAATTTGAAACCGATGTGTTGAATTCATTACTCATTTTAACTATCAAATAACAAATAAAATTAGAATTTGTGATATTTTTTAATGAACAGCCTATTTGTACAAAAGCCATGTAGGTAAAAATTGTGAATCTTTTGAGTCTCTATTCTTTTAGGGTGTAAAAAAATCCATTCTCTATATACATCCCCTTTCATTCGATTTTGTATGTTTTACTTCTACGGAAAAGAAGGGTAAAAGTGTTTTTTTATTTGCCATGTATCTTAATGGATAATTTTTTATCTTTCAGAAGGTAAAGCCATAGGAAATGACTTAAAACTCAAAACAACTGTGAGAAAATCACTCTCCATTCCTGAGAATGCTAGAAAAAAACGGCACTATGTCGAGAAGGTAACATATTGTTTCAAGAAATAATGATGGAAGAATAAAATTTCAAAATATTTTTATCTACAGCTTATACTTAATTTTACTACAGCCTTTCTACCTTTATTCCTTCTCAATGGTGCATACACAGGAGAATAAAAAAGACACATTGAGATTATCCTAATCTTATACAGGGTGAGTTTGACCGAATCTGTCATACGAAAGGGGGTGGTAGAACAGCCCAGGCGGAACATAGAACCACCCATTATCGTGTCCTATTCGTAACCGTAACCGAGTTATGGCGGATATAAGAAAAATGAGTGAAAAAACAAAATTTCGCGAAAAAGACCAATTTCTGAAGTTTCTGTAAGAACTACACACAAAATGAAGGCATATTTGGAAAGAACAGACTAAATCCTACAAAACGACACCTTTTTCATTAAGATAGTAGCCTTTTACAGCGAGCTACAAGCTTTGAAACATCGAAAACACTCAGAATTAAAATGACACCCAAATTTTCAATTGGTATTTTCAAAAACAACCGTATGTGCTAAAATCGATCGAATCTACTAAAAACTGGCCCATTTCACTAGGTTTCAAGTGATACAACAGAAAATCACATTGAGCTTTAAGTTCAGCAGATATTCTGGCTTTTGTTTGTAACAGTATGAAAATCGTCCTTCGTCAAAAAGGGAAACCAGCGAAGAGTCATACTTATATGTTCTAAATTTTCTATTTCATGTAAGTGTGCAGGGCCGGCCTTAGCAAATGCGGGGCCCGATTGGAGAACTCTGACGGGGCCTCTTTAAAAACTCTTTTTAAAATAAAAACTTTTTGTTCCGCTATTTTTTTACAAGAAAATAATAATAATAATAAATCAATAGCTTGCTAAAACAAGCCATTACAGACTAACCTTTCTTTCTATTTTATGCACCTTCCCTGACCCTTTCGTTGATGATGAAAAGACTACTTATATAACCGTTTCATATATCCGAAAAAGGATGTTGCATTTTTGATTATATTCCCAAGAACTAAGTTGTACTAGTGGCAGGCAAATAGTGGGGTATATATGTATATTTAAATTTTGGAGAGGGCTAATGAGACAAAGCTTAGAATAATAATTTAGAGGATGGCAGGGGGGAGCGCTCTTCTAGATATTTTTCCTCGTTGAATTATTAAAATGCAGTTCTAAACAATCTTCGGTAATGGCAGAGGAATGAGCGAGAAATTCAGGCTCAAATTCAGACTCTCCTTTCTAAATATATATTTTAAAATGATATTTGAAGACATTTTAGGCAGCGGCCCAAACGAGAGAATATTTTTAAGCGGAGGGTGGCACTTTAAAAAAAAACTCCAACTTCCCCATCTCTTTGAGGGCTCTTCCCCGAAAATTTTGGAAATTATAGTCCTGAAAACGTAGTTTTAGACGTTCTTTTAGAGGACCTTGATATTAGATGGAGGTTTCTTACTAGAAATGCTTTGAAATTGTTGCCTCAAAAACTAATTTTAAGTTACTTTTGGCCAAGTTATGGAAGAAGGAACGGGTACCCGTTCCTTCTCCCATAACTTGGCCAAAAGTTAGTCCCACGTTCAGAAATTTTCCTTGAAAATATTTCAAAATTATCTCTGGCGGCATTAAACAGAAAGTTGGGGATTGGGTGCTGTATAGCAGAAAATTAAAAAAATTAAAGGCACAAAATGGCAATTTTAGGATTTCCCTGGTTTTGTCAAGTGGGTTTGTCTTCTGCCCTTTAGCTACAACGTAGGCGCGCCACTGATGATGAAAAGACTACTTATATAACCGTTTCACTGCGTGAGTGTAAGATTGTATTTAGTAGCGTTAAGGGCATTGAAGTTTGTTCAAAATTGAAGTTCCAAAAGCACAATTTTACATGATTTTCGATGTTTTTTGGTGTTTGAAGAATTTTCGCTGAAAATGTTTAAAAACTGAAACCCAGGAAACGAAATTTTAGATACTCCCTAATAATTTTTGTGGGAGAAGGCTTCGGAGAAGTTAGATTTTGAACAGGTTCTTATTTTCAGACTAGGTAGTAAAAAAAGGGGGGGGGGGTGAAAGAAAGGGGAGAAGGGCACACAATTAATTGACTAATAATTTATATCGGTTGAAAATTCAAGTGCCGTGATTTCTTTTTGAAAAAAATTAAGATTTTCCCCCAACATTATTTATTTTTGTTCTTAAAATCGCTTAGTTTTAATAAAGCGCATTTTTTACTTCTCTTCAGTAATAAAGAATATTCAGTAATAAGAAAAATCATCAACTCAGCATTCTGTATTGTGGGCCCTAATTCTCTGGTTGCCGTTTTGGTTAGAGCAGTGTTTCACAACTTTTCTGAGCTCATCGCCCCCTTTAAGATGCTGACTGACACTTATCGCCCTCCGCCCCCTTCTTCATCGAAAAAAAAGTAAGTGAACATCGATATTATTAAAAATATAAGCAGTTTTAACCAATAACTTTTAAACTAAAAATATTAATAAATAAATAAAATGCCTTTAATTTTTTTTTTATTTCACAAAGCGAACTGATAAGCATTTGATGGGTAATATTTTACTAAGATCATCGACGTACTTTTCAAAAACAGAAGTACATTTTTCAAGAAATTATTTTCCTTTCTACACTGGAATCTGGGGGAATTAAAATCATTCAAACTAAAAATTTGAAAGAAAATATATTGAAAATCTGAAAATTCATAAAATGGCCAATGAAATGACAAAATACTTCCTAAGGTTCAAGGAGGAAGCTCTTGAACTTTATTAGTTTTTTCCTTAACTTGTGATTAATTGTCTGAACTCTGAACAACCGGTTTCGTACATATTGTTTACACACAAATTCGGTTTTCGCCACCCCTTTACTACTAGTGTTTTCTCTTCTAAATACTCATCATCTCTATCGCCTCTTTAGAATTTACCGCCCCTTTGAGGAGGCCAAATCGCCCCTTGGGGGCGATCGCCCCAGGTTGGGAATCACTGGGTTAGAGGGTAACGGGAGAGGAGAGATCTCTACCAAAATTTTAAATCCCTAAAACGCCATTTTAGGCAATTGACCTCGTTGTTACAGAAAAGGCAAGTCTTCCGGATATTTTCGGAAATTTATCAGAATATAGACACAGAAATTTACTATTCCTCCAAAAGCACTCTGAAGCTGAAGTCATAATATTGTAATTTTAAGTTATCTTTGATGATGGGGACGAGGAAGGGGAGTTATCGCATGATCTCACCTGGAAATGTTCCGCAACTTAAAGTCTAACAGTGGAATTTTAGGATCTTTTTGGTCTTTGTCAAGGAGGTTATGATAACCTCCTGATTCCGTGCTTCGGTTTAATTAGTTGCCCTCTGAAGTTGGCAGTCGGGGCACGGGTTCCGAATTTCCCCCAAAAATCTGGCACTAGAAAGCACCTGGGTCATTTTCACCATATGCTTACATTTCAAAATTTTTAAGTAATTTTTTTAACTTGCTATTTTTTTTAGAAATACTAACAGATGTTTAGTCATATATTGTAGGTGTGTAAAAAAGTAACTGGTTGTACACTTTGATGAATAATTAAGTATTCAAATGCTGTTGTAAAACTGTAAGTTGCAAGGAAAATTGTCGTCCATTACCATACAAAACCAATATGAAATCTCACTTTTAAACTATGTCATAGAGCCTAGAACCAACTTCATTTGAAATTATTTGCGCCTTGAAGCTTAAAACGATGTTTGTGATGATTGAAATATTGATCAAAAACTCTATGGTAACGAATTTGACATTTGGTAACGGATTTGACCAGTAACGGACTTGACATTTCAACCAAAATGTCAAATTATGACTAGGTTGTCGAATTTAAAAATTAAACTACAATATGCATTTTCTTAGAGTTGTATAATGAACAATATTTAGGGGTAAAAGTTTAGAAAAAGTAAAAATTAATACTAAAATCTTTGGTAACGGACTTGACAAAGAATAAAAATACGCACCTGGAAAAAATGTTGTGCGAAACGCCATAGCAATACTTCTCGACTCAGGGAAACAAAATGGTACAAAATAGTTACGTCATTAAATTGTTAAGTTAACTGAATACGTGTTACCATCTTTTGACTTCAATAAATACCTTTTTTAGCTAAAATAATCTTAGGGTAACGGACTTGACAAGAACTTCCGGACAAAATATATTCATACATTTCTTATTGAAAAAAAATTACTATTGTCAATATTTATCATGAATGCCATATACTAATAATCAATATATAAAAATAATGTGTCGCATTTACTTTTTTTGACCATTAAGTATAGGAAAAAAATAGTAGAACGTGCGAAAATTGGAAATGGACAAGCGTTTTTGCCTTGATTCTCATTTTTAAAGACTTATATAAAAATAAATAAATAAATTTCAATAATTTGTTGAGTGATAGAATTTTTTTAGGGGTATTTCTTGCAGAAAATAATTATTCGCATTGAATTTAAAATATAAGTTATGCTTCAAAATCGTCTTTTTAACCTCCGGACAGCAAATGTAAGCAAATTTTGAAAATGACCCACCTATCCTTTCGTAACGCCACTCGTGAAAAGATTAACCCATTAATGCCTGGCAATTTTTTTCCAATGATATTTTGTACACTCGTTACCTGGCTACAGAACACACTTTACAATGGTTACGTGCTGCAATCTGTTAATAATGAGTTGAAACAATACCAAAGTAATAACTGAACATTATTATTTGGTTTAAATGTTCGTTTTTGGTAAATTCAAGCACTTTTTGGACCGTCCCTAAAAAGGGACGCTAGGCATTAATGGGTTAAAAATTGCCATCCACCTCTAGCTATGCGGGACGGTTTGCTATAACCTCTCGTACGTTTTCTTTTTTAAGGCAAAAAGCTAAGAAATTATCTTGATTAAGTGTGTTTGTTGATTTTTGGAGAAAATAGGGCCTCATGGGTCCCCTTACATAAACGCCCCTGGAAAACTCATCGGGTGAAAAATGCTCTTAGGTTTCCTTTTAACTTACGTGCTTCTACAACTGATATTTTACGTTTCATACTGGCAACTGTAAACATCGGTAGTGTTTTCTAGGAGAACATTTCATTGTTGATGAATTTTGATAAGCCCGCCTCCAAATAAATAAGTAAATACCTTAATTGCCCCTTAAATGGGAGACCCCAGTATAATAAGGCCCTGCGAGGGGGCCCCTATAGCCATAATATTTAAGTGGCGATAATCGTTAAAAATTTTGACGTTGAGGCAGGCCGATTATGTTTTTTTTTCTTTTTTCTTTCTTTTTTTGACAATAGAGTATAAGTTGCCGTAGGTACGACCCTGGATTTAAGATGTTCAAATCGACAGACGTTTAAATGTTTCTTATAATTCTACCTAACAGTAGTAACTGCCTGACAGCAGTAGTTTTGGGAATGTATCTGATAACTTCAATAGAATAATAGAGATGTCAAAAGTTTCAGAAAGTTCTCCTACATCATAAATTGAACTAATCGTAGCAAAATACTTTCAGACAGATTAAACATCAGTTAAATATTGCCAATTAGCTTTTTATTTTGATATAGTTTTTTTTAAACATTTACCTAACGGCGAAAATAATTTTTCGGCGCGGGGCCCCTTGCTCCTACCTCATAAATTGAACTAAACGTAGCACCATACTTTCAAACGGATTAAACACCAGGTAAATATTGCCTATTATCTTCTTATTTTGATATAGTTTCTTTTAACATTTACCTAAAGGCGAAAATGATTTGTCGGCGCAGGGCCCCTTGCTCCTACAGCATAAATTGAACTAAACGTAGCACCATACTCTCAGACAGATTAAACATGAGTTAAATATTGCCAATTAGCTTCTAATTTTGATATAGTTTTTTTTTCTCATATAAAGGCAAAAATAATTTGTCGGCGCGGGGCCCCTTGCTAGAGCGGGGCCCGATTGGACAAAATCGGTCCAATCGGCCTAAGACCGGCCCTGTAAGTGTGCTGTGTCCTTTATTCAAGAAAAGGAAAGTTTTATTGCTAAATATTAAATTGTAACACTTTATTGAGTTTAACAATCACAACAGAAGACATCACGTAGAAACAAAGGAAGCATTACGTTAACGCGCTTTTCACAATGAAAATACACTAACATCTATGAGTACATTTATATGCAGGGGTGCCCACAGGGGCGGATTATGGCGCAAGTTGCGCCATCAAAATTTTTGGGGGGGATTTTTGAAACTAATTTATTTATTTGTTTAAATTATTTATTAATTATTTTTTCAATTCAAATTATTCATTTTTTAAAATTTAAATCATTTCTTTGTATTTCTTTAGTATTACTTCTTATTTATTTATTTATTTTGGGTGTGTGTGTGTGCGTTTGGAATGTCTTGAAGGGAAAAAAAGTGATTCTATTCTACGCTTAATTAGTACTTTCAAAAAATTAATAATATGTAAAAAAAATATAGTTATAATTAAAAAAAAATAAATAATATTAAAAAAAATAAATAAAATAAAAAAGAGGGATAAAAATAAAAGGTTGTGAAAAGTTTTTTTTTTGGGGGGGGGGGAATTTGCGCCATTGAGCTTGGGGGGGATGGGCACCCCTGTTTATATGTAAGCAATCTTCAAAATTTCCCTAGCTACTGAAATTATCAACCCTCACACCTGATGCCTTTGGCCTTTTACGAACGGAAACTACCGTCGCTCTCAATGAAATTTCATTTCTCACTTTTACTACTGCTCCATCAAGCCAAATTCGCGAGTCCTACAAACTGGTTGCATCTGAGCAGCAAAGTGTATGTTTCAAGAATCTACAAAAAAGTTCACTGGCGTCAGGTCTGGTGATCTAGGTGGCCAAAGAATGGGACCCAAATGACCAATCCATTGCTGATTGTTTTGTCGGATAGTCTAGAACCGCATTTGAAGAATATGCAGAAGCACCATTGTGTACGAAAATTCTTTCCGCTCTCCTTCGAACATTAGTAACATAAAATAAATCAGGAAAGTAATGATTCCGGAATCTCGAATTATGCTAGTCTGTTTTTTCCAAATATGTCTTCATTTTGTGTGTAGCTCTTACAGAAACTTCAGAAATTGGTCTTTTTCGCGGAATTTTGTTTTTTCATTCATTTTTCTTATATCCGCTATAACTCAGTTACGGTTACGAATAGGACACGATAATGGGTGGTTCTATGTTCTGCCTGGGCTGTTCTACCACCCCCTTTCGTATGGCAGATTCGGTCAAACTCACCCTGTATTCACTCAATGCAGTGTTTGCCCACATTTAAGTCATTTTTTCTGTAACTCCTCTTTCTCATATCTTTTGTAAAATATTTGTTTTCTAGTTAATTTATGCTTGCTAAGCTACAGTATCAAATTTAGAAGAGAGTTGTATTAGCTATGATTTTACCGTTTTTTCAGTGCACATAGCAACATATTTTATGTTTTAGAAAAAAAAAGAAGTTGGAGATGATGTCACGATTAGTAGCGGTTCCTGGGAAGACATGGCAGCGAGTAAGCATCCCTCCGTATATATCCTTAATTTTTATGCTCTTATCTAAATGTGAAGTTTCAAAATATGTTGTCGAAAAGATTGAAAGATAACAGCATAATGTTTAAAAATGCTTCGAAGTTTCTCTGGTAGGTTCGTAATTTTTTTGTGTTTCATTGTTACATAAATTTTTGACATCTAAAGGCTCAAAAATTCTTCACTCCCTTTCATTTTTTAAGATATTAGATTCCTGGGTATTAATGTACGAAGCAATTGAAAATAAGAAATCCGAGATTTATTAACAGTTTAAAGCAGAGTTTCCCAAAGTGTGGTCCGCGGACCCCCGGGGGTCCGTGAGCTCATATCAGGGGGTCCGCGGTGCTGTCCTGCTAAAAAGTTAAGAATTGTTGAACTTGGAAGACCAGTAGATTTTTTTTAATTCAAAACGAAAGCACATTTATAGGAAACAAAGTTCTTGTTCACTCAAAGTATGTTCTAATGTACATACAGGACGCAGGAAACCCCACAGAACCCTAAATTTTAAGTTTCGAGTAGATGTTTACTTACGTAGCTCAAAATAATGTCAAATAATGAAAACTACTAGACAAGAGCTCTAAGAACTATACAGAACGAGTAAATAAATTTAAGGGAAGGGGAAAAAACGTATAAATACAATAAAAAAAAAATAAATGTATCAAATCAAGTTTTTTTTTTCCTTTGGTTTGCGCCAAGGAAGGGGGAAGTCCGCAAAGTTTGTAATTTTCAAGAGGGGTTCCGCGGAGATATGGATTTTGGGTATCTTTGATTTGGCTGAGAGGTCGACAAATGGTACCTACGATTGGAAACAGTTTTCGTAGGGGTCCTAAAGCGTAGGGGGGCTTAGACCCTATTGATTGTCAAAATTTTTTTACTCGATATATACAGTGAACTCTCACTTATACGCCGCCTCATTTATACGCCTTTTTCACTTATACGACGATTTTTACTGGTCCCATCACATTCCATAGCAAAATAATGATAGTATCATTCGTTTATGCGTCGCTCTAAAGATAAATGTTTCACTTATGCGCCGAAATTTTCATTAAAATGTAAAAAGTTTAATTTGTTTTCTTTAAAAAATAAGCATTTTCCATCACTTTCCTCTTTTATCTTTCGCCTTTATTGCTCACGGAAGGCATGTTTTCCCACATGGAACTAGAGTTCGGAGAGGGACAATTATCTATTATACATCGTTTTAAAGGGAACAGTTTGTAATTATGTATGCTACAACTTTTGTTTTCTCTTTATCATTGTAGTTACGTTACAGTAATTGCCAAACCGTAGTAATATGTCCCTTTTATATAGAAACATTCTCATTCATTCTCTCATTAGAACCTATGTTGCGTTTAGTCCTTTAAATAGGCTTGTTCACTTATACGTCTCTCTCACTTATGCGCCTTTTTCCATTGGTCCCTTGCTCCGGCGTATAAGTGAGAGTTCACTGTATGTTTAATGTATTTTCAGCTAAAAAAAAATGTAAAACTCATTGCTAAATTAATTTGGGACATAAAGGGTTAAAGCATAACGCTGTTTTTCTTTCATACGGTTTTCTAAGACTGAAAAATAATTTTACTAACACATTTTTAACTTTGTTTCTTTTCAAATTTCAGGCTCTTCTTCATCAAGTCTCACGTGGATGGATTACTTGCCTTCAGGTATTGCTTTGAGTCTGAAAATGAATTTATTTTTTGCATTTTCACTAAATTTAGTGAAAAAGAGTGTAAGAGAGAAAAATGAAAAGATTTTCTCTGTGTTGAAAATTTTTTAACCCTTTTCTACTTACTTCTTACTTGAGAGTAATTTTTTGGGTCCTTTATTTTCTACCTCTGAAAAAAATTGTTAAAATCATCTTTGTGAATATATCTCGGTGAATAAAAAACTTGTACATTATTTATTATTTTAAATATTTTTCACTTGAGAAAATAAACCAGCCCCAATAAAATACTTTTATTTGTTACATCATGTGTAGGATCAACTAACGAAATATCACAATAGATGAAAAAATTTTAGTTTTATTTATATATATTTGTTTTAATTGAAAGCTTCTTTTCCTTATCTGTGATTCACACTAATTTAATAACAATAAATGAAATTTTCCGAATTCCTTCAAAAAGCTAAAAAACATGCATTTTACCACTTTATCAGGCACTTTTCGGCTAGTAATTATTGTTCAAATTCATAAGAAACAGATTGCAGCATTTAACCATTGTAAAGTGCGTTCTGTACCCGTGTAACTAGTATATAAAATATCTTTGGAAACAAAAATGTCAGGCATTAATGGGTTAAAGAGGTTCCGCTGTAGTCGTAGGGGCTTCCGGGAGTTACGATATGGTAAATCCGCCACTGGCGGGTTGTAGTATTGCTGTTTAAAGTTAATGAAAATGGATTTTTCTCGAGGAGAATTCTTTTTTCGTTTTTTAGGATGAAATGAGTAAACTGCGGCTTAGGGGGATGGGAAAGAACTTGAAGAAAGAAAAAGATGTTTCAATCAGACAAGAGAGTGAAATTTTCTCTTCTGAATTGATTTCCCATTTGATTATAGCTGCATTAACCTTTTTTTCCCATTAAAAATAAATCGCATTTAGATATGAAAGAGTTTGTGGGATTTGTTTTCATAGGCAAGCCGGTAAGATTTTCAATTTAAATCTCAAGGCATTGCAAAACAATGGATGTAGACAACAACTAAAAAACTCCTTTTTTAAGTTTTTAAAAGGAACTTGAACTGACCGAACTTCTCTTCGTTGAAGAAGGTAATCGCACTCTAGCATAATAGAATTAAGAAACAAATCAAGTCTCATTCTTTGTTTGCTGGACGACTCGAGATACGAAAGTGAAAAACAACATTTAATGAAGGAATGGGTGGATTTGTTGGAAATAGATTTTTCCTTCCCCCTCGACTACAAATTCGTTGACCATGAATTCAGAGAGAAACTAATTTATTTTGTAAGAGGATTTTTCTTTTTGGTAGGAAACCTCAGCTCAAGTGATTGCTTTTTGAAGGTCAATGTTTCTTTTTGAGCAGTGTCTGTGTTCATAATAAGTTATTTATATTTGCAGGAAAAAAGCAGAAATGGAGATTAGGGTGCACCGACCAGTGAATGAACTCTTAAGCGAATTTTCAATTTCAAAAATTAATAACGTGAGGAAAAATAGTAGCATTTGCCTCATGACAGTAAAAACACTTCAAATGATATATGCAGTAATAAAAAAAAAATCAAAATATATTAACAGCTCCCGCAAAGCCCTTGAAGTTTCAACAAATATGCAAAATAGCATTTTAAGCTCAATTTAAAAAAAAATTGTATGCGTGATTTGTTTTAAAACTGCCTAGTAGCGAAAATAGTGGCACAGACCCTCATAGCCCACGAAAAAAGTTTGATATCGTAAATTACTTTAGCCGTTCCACAAGCCCTTGAAGTTTCGCCAAATACGTAAAAAAAAAAAAAGTTTTTATTAAAAAAAAATAATGCATGATTTTTTTTAATCGCCTGCAGCATAAATAGTTGCACATTAAGACTCTTCGTTCATGAAAAAAATATTCTGACATCACATATTTGTGCTCGCTGCTTTGGAGAAATTCGTACCATTTAGATCCTTTTAATATGTTAATTCTTTGAGAGACATAGTAAATCCGCCACTGCAACTAGATAACTGCAGTTCAGTTTTTTTTCCCACACTGCTTCGAGTACTTGCGAACTCAATGAATTGATGTTTTCCTCTTTTTTTTTTTAATTTTTTTTTAATTTTTTATTTATTTACTTTTTTCTTTTTGGAGAATCTGAAGACTTGATTTAAATGTTAGTATACTACCATTCTAAATTTTATTCAATAAGAGCTATCTGTCTTGTTTAAAACAAAAATGTTCAAGAAAGTTAAACATTCACTTTTGCCAAATTTGTAGTAAAATAGTTGTAGTACTCAACTAACGACATCTTATCCATCATTCCAACTTATACTTATCAATCGATCAATCCGCAAGTGTTGGAAAGAATTGCAGTCAAGGATTCTTCACCTGTTTGAGAATCACAAAACTCTTTCCTTAAAATAATGAAATGTTCATAAAAATCGAAAGATATGTTTAAGCATATTATTACATTTTTTGTATCACTATTCATTTATAAATCTGTATCCATTTAGTTATTGATAATTGCACTATTTTTTAAATTCTTTTCGAAGTAACGTGTTTTTTTAATAATATTTTTAGATACATACAACAGCGATTCAGAAGAAAGTTCTACATCAGGTTAGTATTTAACATTTTAGCCAAAACTTTTCAGAATTCTAGTATTTAATGTATGGGCTGTACTCGAATATTGAGAGAAAAATCCTAAAATTAATTTTTAAGGGTCAAAATGAGTTCTTCGGAGACTATTTGAGAGCAGGGGTTCCCCGTCGAAAACTGTTTGAAGGTGGAGGGGAGGAATTCTCAATTTCCCGAATAGAATTTAAATTTTTCCGAAAAATAAAATACGAACATGCACACATAACATTTGACAGGAAGGAGTCATAAACATCATATAAAAAAATTATAAATAAATTGAAAAAAGAAAAAACAAATTAAATTTTGCAATATTCTCCAAATTTGTTTTGTATGAAACTCGACTAATCTACAGTGGAAACTTTTTCCGTGAAAAGAGCCTTTGGTAATGATTGTTTAACGGAGCGGCTAGTCATCCCTTTAAGATTACGAAGATTAAGATAAGAAGATAATTTTTACAACCCCTTGATAATTTTGGTTAAAACTACTTGAACACCTAAAACTTGTTACCAACAACGTAATACATAAAACACATTGCACAAATCCAACATAAATTATAAATAAATCAATTTACGTGACAAACGCAAATAATGGTTAAAGGCCCGGTTTCCTAGGGGTGAAATCGTCGATCTTTGGCGAGGCGACGGTCGCCGCCTTCTTCTGCGCATGCGCTTGAACCGCAGATTGACGTCGCTTCACGCCACGCTCCAATCAAACTGGTTCTGATTCCAGCGTGCAGTCGCGCCCAGCGTCAGCGACGTTCTAGGAAACCAAGGCTTTAGACACGACGACTTGTAATTTGTTCAAAAAATATTTACCCTGTTACTCCGAAATCAAATGGATAAAATTCAAGGCAGAAGTAGTTTCGAAAATGCCTAACGTAATAAACTTCTTCTTTCAGCTTCGGAAACGTCGAACGCTTCCGACAATTCTCCAATAGAAGACACAAGATCGAGAGGTAAAGCTTTCTATTACTTATTTTCATTGACCTTAAAATATTTATACTTAAAATTAAAGTGCATGCGGCATTAGGTTACTTTTCTGCTTGTTTATGTAATTTGTGCAGTAACATGATACAACTATCTAAAATTATACATGCTTAAACTAATGTGGTGTAAATTACAGCTCTAAATATTTTAAGGACTCTAGTACAGAAGAATCAAAGTACCGCATCGATATAGGATTACTACCTATCTCAAAAAATTGGAAGTTAGAAGGAAAAATTGGAAGAATAGAGAATGCGGATGCAAACGGATTATGAAATTCGCAAATAATCGAGATAGGCGGATAAGAAATAGCTAAAAGTCGTTGAAATTTCACAAGCAAGTTGGATTGTATTAAGTAGAGTGGTAAAACAGCTGTTTTAAAGTTTAAATAGTTTTTCTTAAGAGGAAGAATTTTAAGTCTGTGAAAAGTGCATTTTTTAACAAAATATTTTGTAAATTGCCTATTTATCGCATTGAATATGTGGAAAAAGTTCGTTTTTTCAAAACAAACACATTCAGAAAGGTCTGTTGAATTCTCCTAAAAAACTCCTGTAAACTTTTCAATTTTTTTAGGAACACAAAAAAATTTTAGTACATTTTTAGGAATTTTAGGAGATGCATTTTTTTTAGGGGGAATGCGAACCCTGTTAGTTTAGAGAATTAAGCAATGCCCCGCCAGAAACCATTGAAAATAATAAAATATCTCGAATTGACAAATTAAAACCAAAATATTTATTCGTATTATCAAATTTTGTAAGCATTAATGCTTAAACAACTTACTCCAAACGGACTGTTCAACTTACTCCAAAACAGAGATATGTCCCGTATATGCGTAAATGACCTTTGTGGGCTGTCATAAACTCTTGGTTTCAGTACATACGTCAATGACTTCAGCTTCTCACTTCAGTCGTCTGTTCACTTGCTCACTCAGTTTGGACGCTACAACTGAAGTCAAATTATGATGAAATGTCAAATCAGATCGAATGTCAGTTTATTGTATTGTGTATGTTTCCAAACCGTAATTTTTTAACAATGAGGGTAATCATGTAATTACCCTCATTATCAGCAACCTTTCTCTTAATTTTCATTTCCAGGTGGATAAAAATTAATTCGTTTTGGATCAACATGTATGGAGATTGGAGATGGTATTTGGATAACTGCCAAATTTTCAATTTAGCAACAAGAATAAAAGGAAATCAGATGGTACAATGTCTAGCGATTTAAATCCAGCGATTGACAACAGAAAAAGCAGTTTTAAAGCATGATTATACAAGACCATACTGCTCAAGTAAACTTTGGGAAAAAAGGAATTCCAGTAGGTTACCTCACTTATTATTCTTACCCAGTATTGCACCATCTGATTTTTCCTCATTTCCGTCAATCACTATGAGAGCAAAAACATTGAACGTTAGACAATAAACAAACCTCACATTGTACTCCAATACCAACCGATTTTCATCGCTTCGGAATTGAAAATCTGACAAGCGTTGTACATTACTACACTGCAAAAAAAGAAACTGTTGTTTTTAAAGTATAATACTAGCAGCCGAGGTTCCAATTTAAAACTGTAAAATGCACAGTAATAAACTGTAAAACTAGCAATTTTACAGTTTCTTACTGGTAAAGTTAGCAATTTTACAGTTTATTGCCGTAAAATTTAGCTGTATTATACTGTAAAAACAACAGTATAATACTGGCAGCAGAGATTCCAGTTTAAAACTGTAAAATGGACGGTAATAAACTGTAAGATTAGCATTTTCGCAGATTATTATTGTAAAGTGAGCAATTAGCGCTCTGTAGCTTTTTCTTTCTTTTGTCTTGCAACTACTGCAGCTATGTGCCTATAGAATTAGCTGTATTATACTGTAAAAACAACAATCACTTTTTACAGTGTTACATCATTGATTAAAAAAAAATCATTACAATTAGCTTGAAAGAAACAGCATTACTTTACTCTACCGTGGAAAGGCACATAGCTGCAGTAGTTGCAAGACAAAGATAGCTCTATAGTTTATTTCAAAATTCATTAACATTTTATTTTCCACCAAGGCTTAAAATTTTAAACTGAAGATGGTTTGGTTATCACTCCATATCTGAAAAAATGTTGTGGCACATCAAAGTTCTTAAAGATTTAAAGATTTTTTTGTTAAAGCTGAAAATATTATGAAATTTGGTTGTCTCTGCATATCTGAAAAAAAATGTTATAGCAGATTCATACTCTTGGCGGATTAAAATATTTTTCTTAAAGCAAAAAATTATGAAATTCGCCGTAAGTGAGAGCCGTAAAGATATCAAACACTGATTTTCAGTTTCTTACTTTTTACAGCAACAAATTTTGCCGAGGATTTTGAAGATATTGCTTACACTGTCGATGGGTATACGAATCTAGATATAGGTAAGTTTTGTTTAGTTGTTCAAAACTTTGGCATTATTCAGCAAGTTTGAACTAAATTTTTGTTTATTTGTAATGTGAAGTATTTCCAAGTTACGTTTAAATAAAATTTTACTACGTTTTACTTGCATGAGTTTTATTTGCTGTTGAGAATACATATTGCTTTTTTACATTTCAAACACCATCAAAATTTCAAACATCTTTTATAAAATTTAGCAAATACTGAAGTTCGTGTTTCAAATAAAATTTTTCTTTTTTTTTTTTTTTTTTTCTTACAAACCAGTTCGTTTACAAGGTTCATCTTCATGTTGGTAAAAATGAAAATTTATTTGTCTTTCACAGTGAAATAGTTGAATAATCTGTTGTCAAAATGCGCAAAAAAAAAAAAAAAAAAAAAAAAAACACACGAAATCTTAGCAGTTTCTTATTTTATTTCTTCTAGTTCTGTTCTGGCGCTTTGATGCTAATAAAGCAAAAATACAGTAGCATCAAGACTTCTACCTCATTATCTATCACGGCAAACTAAATTTTCTACATGTAAGATGAAAAAAATAAATTTTAAGCACGATTATCTGGATTGGCAAATGAATTTTATGTGCTATTATAGTAAAATTGTTTTGGATTAATAATGTTCTATGATGAAATATATGCTTTTCTATGCAAAGATTTCAAAGGTCCTGAGAAAAGAACTGTAATGTCACTTGATGCATCAGGCATCACCACATCAACAAGGAAGGAATATCCCAATATGGTCAAGTTTCTACCGAAATTAACCTCAACGCTTCTTCATGGATCAAAAAGCAGAATATCTCTTGACACAGGTAGGTAGGTCTCAGTGATTTGTGCAATTGTCATGCTTTGTCTGAAGTATACTAGGGCTGTTCAATAAAGAATGATCACAAATTAATAAAACATAATTATTATGATTACTGTTATTTTCGAGCTCCGCGCCTGTCCGTCACAAACGGCTCTATTTGAAAAAGGGATGATGGGTTAAGAAGGCGCAATTCCCAATGCCATCATTTTTTGTTCCCTTGCTACTTCCTTGTTGAATGTTACTTTGCATTTCGCCCCCATTCAAAGAAAATCAGAAGAGACCTGACGCATGCGTAATTTCAAGGAAGTTCACTTGATAAAGTATCTGACAGTAATCCTTTAAATATTGGTAGCATTTTTCAAATTGGCATCTATTACACAAAATCCATCTGTCAGATTTTTTTTTCCCTGTCTTCAACGACATGCTGGAGGCCAGTTTTGAACACATCTTTCAAAACAGCTTCCTAAGCTCCCAGTGTTGCCCCTGAAGGAGAGAAGCGACACACCGGAGGGTTTTTTTTCCGGCGTTGAAGACAAAAAGAAGTCATTAGGGGCTAAATCAGAGCTAAATGTAGGGCGAAGTACAACGAATAAACCTCGAAGCCCACATCCTTTTCGTCAAGAGTAAGCAATTTCGGAATCCTTTGCGCACACATGCGTGTCACCTGCAGTTTTTCTTTGAACGAAGTTTAATAGGAACCAAAAGAAAAGGCAATTCTTTGCGATAGTTCTTTAAACATAAATCGATGATCTTATTCCTCTGTAACCAGGGGCGCCCCGAGCTTAAACTTTTGGGAGGGGGAAAACTCTCAATTTGCCGAATGGAACTCCACAATGTGCCGAATGAAAAAATACGCGTATGTACACAAACCTTATACCGTTACTTTGTGAGAAAAGACGATGGGTAGCACTAAAAAAAAAAACAATAACTTTGATAAATAACAACGGGGTTATATTCTGAATCGTCAAAGCAACTGATAGGATTTCTTATATATACATATATACAGATTAAAACATATTGTCTGCAAAACAGATTATAAAATATTGCATATATGATGTGTGTTTACAAATTAAAGCATGCTGGTCATTTGACAGGTTTGTGAAACAACAGAATTAAGTTAAAATAAATATATATATATATATATATATATATATACACACATATATACATACATAGTAATGGCTGTTCATGAATTGTGACTTTAAAATCTGAAAATTTTGGCAAAAAATACAAAAAAGAGTTGGCACTTATAAAAACTGTTGGTTCTAGAATTTTTGCTAGAAGTATTATTCATGAGCTAAAGTTTGACTTTTACACGTCTAGCTTTTAGTAATGACCACGTTTTTACTATTTCCTTTGTTTCCAGTTTTTCTGCTATGTCTTTTTCACAGGAAATAAGCATCAACCTGTTTAATCTGTCGTCTTCCATAGTTGATTGAAGGACATTTTTTAAAAGTTTCAATTTGATGAAAGACCGTTCGTCTTTGGCAGTTGTCACCGGAACTGTTATTGCGAGACGGCATAGTTTATTTGCTAAAGGGGTAAAACACCCTCTTGGGAACATTCGAATGCAACCACAAGGAGAGGTGCACAACTAGACCATCCTCAGAGCCTACATACCAAGCTAGAAGCTTCTACGGCATATAGTTTTTGAGTTATGCGACACACATACATACGCACATACATCCGCACATACGTATATACAGATGTCACGAGAAAACGCGTCGTAATTAACTCGAGGGTGGTTGAAAAGAATTTTTCGGCTCCTTATATGTTGGTAGGTACTTATGCACGTGCTGAAAGGTCGAAAAAACTACTGAACATTCATTCGGGGGTGAGCAAAATCAAAATTTAGACTCAAATTTGAGTGGTTTTTTTTTTTCGCGATCACAATACTTCCTTTACTACGTAAAAGGAAGTAAAAATCATTGAAACAAATTAAAAAAGGAAGAAAAAAGACAAATTTAAAACTAACCGTTAATGGCGATAATTCGCTGCTTGAAGCAGTCTTTGTTTTCTTTCTTGCAGCATCAAATGGATTTTTTGGAGCTCCAGCAAGTTTCATGGAGATATGCCTTCCATCGTGGCAAAGTTTCTCATGTTTTCGTTTATAATCGTCATCAAAAGTACTTAACTTTATATCGTTTACGAATTCTCTTCATTGCAAGCAAAATCAATAAATTAAATAAAACGGATAGATGTATTTCAGTGCTATAATTAAAACGAAAAACAATATTGAACTAGTTCAACGATCGATTCTTTTCGCAGGGAAGAAAGTCAAGAAATGGAACTGAATAAATGAAGCTAAGCAGATAGTATTTTTCAGTACGAGAAATGAGAAGATCTGCTTTTAAAGCAAAAAAAAAAAAACTGAAGTCGCGGCACAAAATATTAGAGCTCTTTGCGTTCAAAGTGCAACATTTATGCATTGCAGCATTGTTACTACATATTATCCGTCTTGTTTGGGGTCATGCTACACACACTAATTAATTCACCGAAAGGTGGGATGGAAAGAAACGGTTTGGTTAATGGTAAATAACGTCAATAAAAGAATGAGATAATCTATAACAAAAAAAAAGAAAGATTGCGGCCGCTCTTGCATATCATATAAATATTGCAAAAAAAAAAATTCAGTATTATCTCTGAATGTGCCGAATCGTTGTCCGAATTTGCCGAATGAGGAAGATGTTTGGGAGGTCCCGGTGACCTCCCTGGACCTCCCTTCGGGGCGCTCCTGTAACAGCAGCGATGTTGACGTTTTCTTCAGTTAGAAAAGTTACTGTAGTGTTTAGATCACCTTTCCTCTGAAACTGATTTTCTCCAATCTTTAGACATTTTAAAACTTCCAGATGTGCTATAGAGAAGAATACACTCCCCATAAACTTTGTTCTTCAGCTGCTGAATTTTAAGACAAAAGCACAATTTAAAGACAACGCATTTTTAGTTCACTGCGTGTCGCTTCAGGTTTTCCCGTATGCGAAAACCAAACTATACAGGGTGTCCACTCCAATCGTGGACCAATAGCTAATTTCTAAACTGTTAGAGATAAGCATATAGTTTATTTAGGAAAAAATCTCCAAATTATGAAAGGAATTTTGGGTCCATTCAATGTTTTTCAAAAAATCAAATTTTGAAAGAGTTACGAAATTTAAATTTTTATACAGCCCCCCAGTCCTATCAATCATATTTAGTAAAACATTCTTGACACTGTAACGTTTAAAACTAAAAAAAAATCACTGCTCTACGACAAAAATTGACCGAGTTATGACGTTTTGAAAAATCAAGATTTTGAAAGATTTCGCATACGGTCCCTTAAGCGATCTCTCGATGACGTCATGAAATAATGCAAAATCTTGATTTTTCAAAACGTCATAACTCGGTCAATTTTTGTCGTAGAGCAGTGATTTTTTTTTAGTTTTAAACGTTACAGTGTCAAGAATGTTTTACTAAATATGATTGATAGGACTGGGGGGCTGTATAAAAATTTAAATTTCGTAACTCTTTCAAAATTTGATTTTTTGAAAAACATTGAATAGACCCAAAATTCCTTTCATAATTTGGAGATTTTTTCCTAAATAAACTATATGCTTATCTCTAACGGTTTAGGAATTAGCTATTGGTCCACGATTGGAGTGGACACCCTGTATATATTTGGATGACTGCCAAGGTCGTATTACTGACGTCATAACCTTTAAATTCTAACCATCCATTCTGCACTTATCACACTATGCATGCACAGTTCGTTTTCTGAGCCTTGATATTTTATTTACCTGAAAAAAAAATGATCATTCCTTATTGAACAGTCCCAGTAGTTTTTATAATTAATCGCGATTTTTGTTTCTTTCAAGGAGGTGAGAATTCAGAAATTACACTTACAAATCATGAATCAAGTGTTAAACCATCGAGCAGCAAAGGTAATTTATTAATTTGAATTATTTTTCAATTCGTTTAAAGAAAGTGCTATTTAATCAATTAGAAAAAATATCTAGTAGGATTTGTTAATTATGAAACAAGAATGTTGTTGGTTATGAAATAATTGTTCATATTCAGGGTCAACAAGTGCATCCTGTTGGTTATTGAAGCGACTGGAAATACTATCATAGCGAATAGTTTTTTAAGAACGAGAGAAAAAGACCATTTCTAAAATAATTTTCAATCTTGCGTATTTTCATTTTTTTTACTTTCAAACTGCTGTTTAAAATGAAATTTTACAAGCAAAACATTAGAAAAATGTGTGAATATTAAGTCCCTAATTGCTGTTGATACTGAAAACGTTACACGAAATTAGAATGCTCAGAATGCATTTTATTTACAGAAATTGCAAAATAGTTAAAGAAAAGGCTAAAAAGAGTGACATGACGGGCATTTTTTGGACTACGCTGCAACAGCTGTCCTTACAGAAAGATTCATGGGCCCTATCATAGACTACTTTTTATGAGGCCCCACAGGGCTGACGAGCGACCATGTCAGTCTAATCAGAAAATAAGTGCCCTGTTCAGAATTGGAATTTTATAAATTGAATAAAGAGGGGACCCGGAGACCAAACTGACAAGGGAGGCACCCGTGTCTCTTGGAGGCCCTAATTTTCCCTCGACGCAGGAGAGGTCAAGCAATCTGTCCGGCACACTAATGAGAGCACATCGGCTAGTAGTCCAGTCAGGCAGGCTAATGCTTTGTATATTAGTGCGAATATGAAAAAAAAAAGTTATCCAACACGAAAAACCCCGGGAGAAGTTATGACCCAAAAAAAACACAAAAATGTATCACTTTTTGTGGTTTTTTGAAAATTTAGGTGTTTTATTGTTATAAGTAACATCAGAATTGTTAATTATATTAAAATTTAGAATGTATTTAATCTCAACCTCTTCTTATTGAGATAGCTATTTCAGGCGCTATTTTTGTTCGAAGATTTTTTCTCTGCTATGAAATAATTAAAAACTTTTAGGTCTTGTTCCTTTTTTTAGCTTTTGTTCTTATCCCTCTGTCTCGGGTATTACATTACTATTTCTGTAAACCGAACCTTATATTATATGCTTTGAAAATATTTTCAGGTTCAGAAGTTGATACTTTTCCTGAACTAATACCTATTGATATAAGTCTGTCAGAGATCAGTGAACCAGAGGAGCCAGCGCCACCATGTATGGATGACTTAACAGAGGAACTAAAAATACCAGATACTTTTTTGGCCAAAAAGAACGCCTTTGAAGTCAAACAGCAATCTAAAGGCGATTCACATCAAGTTTTGGGAGTATCTAGACATGAGAAAAAGAGGTTCAATTCTCT
Organism: Uloborus plumipes; assembly: GCA_038373865.1. Classification (NCBI taxonomy): domain Eukaryota; kingdom Metazoa; phylum Arthropoda; class Arachnida; order Araneae; family Uloboridae; genus Uloborus; species Uloborus plumipes. The sequence goes on from JAXGGA010005022.1 coordinate 78,236, forward strand.
GGATTTTAGGTCCACTGAAAATACATTACTGCATGAAACTGTAAGTTTCTAAGATGTAGAAATACATGAAATTGTAATTTTTAGTTGACTTTCTTACATTATACTTAACGTAAATACTGCAAATTTCATTGGGAAGCTCGATCTCTCGTCTTCATCTTTGTGCGACTTTTGTTAGCAGATATTAATTAAAAAAAGGAAATTTTTTCGGCCGCCTTTTGGCCCCACCAAAACCTCGAACGCAGCTGGCTAAAAATTTCGCTGGTTCGAGCAAATGTGGATTGGTTGAGAAACGAAAAGATAGCCGATGACTTGGCCCGTCCTTTAGGGGGGCAGGGGGGGTAAATTGCCCCCCCCTGGCTTTTCAATCAATGTATTTACATATAAGTGGGCGTGGTTTCGCTGTTTTCTGATGAAATTGCCTTGTGTTTTCACCCTTTGCCCCCCCCCCCCCTGGAAAAGCTTGAAATGACGTCCCTGCCGATGGCCAATATTCCTGGTTGAAGCAAAAGTGAGATGCGACCGATGTTAGTTCGGGACGTAGCCAGTGAAATGCTGCTGAAGGTGATGCACACTAATCCATCATAGGCAGCGACATGCTGTATTATAAAGTTAGACCACGGAGAGATGGCGCGTGACCTTGAGATGGAAACGAACCGGTTCATTTTGAAATAGGTAAGATCATAGGGAAAATTAACTTTTCACTTCGTTCGTTTAAGTTGTTACTGCCTGTGTGATACCTGTTGTGAAATGAAACGGTCCGTTTCACCTTTAAAGGCATCTTCCATTTCCCTACTTATGTCAAGCTTTACAATCTATGCTTGTATGTGTCTCTGTAACTTCATAAACCTTAGCTCCTCTCAGGCTGATGCTGGTACCACTGGATACCGGACACTCGGAAAAAGCTACTAATACCGCTCTCATTTATCTGAACCTTAACATGCCGGAGATATAAATTGAAAAATATATCTTTAAAACTATCGTCTCCGGAGTTGATGCCACATTTCATAAATGTAGCCAGGCCCGTCATTTAAGGAAGCATGGGGGGGGGTCATTTACCATCCCCCCCGGGCTTTTAGAAATCAATGTATTTACAGATAAGAGGGCGTGGTTTTTGTTGTTTTCCGCTGAAATAACATTGTGTTTTCACCCTTTGCCCCCCCTCCCTGGAAAGACTTGAAATGACGGGCCTGCTTGTAGCCAATTCAGATCTCAAATTTGAAGCCATAAGAAGTGCAGAAAATTACACGAAGTCTCGAGAGAAACAATTCCTTGAAAAATAGGCTACTCTTAAACGACAGTACTGAATAGGCATAACTTGATTTGATACCCCAATGTTTTGCACAAGAACGGTACGCTTTACCTAATGCGCATTAGGTAAAACCATTTTTGTAGGTAAACGTTGCCAAAAAACCTGACAGAGTCGTCAAGTTCTAAAAATTCTCCAAAAAAAAAAAAAAAAATCATTCATAAATTAAAATTATTTTCAACTATAGCCAACCATGACACCATTTTTAACTATGTAATGAATTTTTGAAAATGAAACTGTGCTTAAGTGTTCATTCATTAACTAGGTAACTAGTCGCTCTACCCTAATGATACAATTTACAAGAGTTGTCAGAGCAAAGTTGTTAATACTCTTTTATAATTTGCTAAAATGCATTCCATGCTTAACACCTTCCCCCACAATTTCACTGTGATGCAAAGATAAATTTAAGTCAGAATATTAATCAAAATAGCATTTTGTGTGTTATCATTTCCGCAACATATGTCTGTTTAAACTCGTGTATTTTCAACATTTTGCTCATGCTTCAGGTACATTCAATCGCAGCGGATCAAGCATCTCGGCGACAGAAGATGCAGTCTTCTACGAAGTTTCATGAATCGCGCAGAAATGGAAAGCAAAAGAGTTAAGTCTAATATTACAATATTATACGCTGTGATATTAATAAATAACTTAAATCTTAAATGTGCACAAAACAGTAGCACCATCTGTTTACACATAATGGTAACATGATTGCCACTTTTAGGGGAAATAGGGGGCCCCTTGGCGCAAGGGTGCCCCCCAGGGATTTTTTATTTCTAATAAGATATTCAAAATGGTTCTATTAATTTTTTTGGCTACTTTTAAAAACAGAAAGAAATGGAAATTTTTTTACTGCAAATACTTTTTGTAACTTGAAGGTGTAACTTGAACGATAAGCACACAGTAAATAAGCGACACAGAAATCATTTTAAGGGTTACAATTACAGAACCTCGATGAGTTGACACCCACTTAACTCGACATATTTTCATGGTCCCTTGGGGTGTCGAATTATCGAGGTTCTACTGTACTTCTTTGCACTGTTGATAATTATTGTCGTTGTGCTCGTCTCAGACACTTAGTTTTCGTCTTTCTACACTAACATAAATAAACGCGTTTAAGCTTCTACACCTTTTTACCAGAGTCAGATTACATCAGGAATTTTTTCAGTTTTCGCCATCTCGAAACAAATAAAAAGATTTTTTTTTTTTGTAGGGATTCAAGAGCCAAAGGAATCATCACCACCGCCGGGCATGGAAGAAACAATAACAGAGGTGTCTTCAGCCAAACGTAGAGCATCATCTAAAAAGAAACACTCCTCTAAAAGTTATGAATTTCAAGTTTTGGATGACACCCAGCCAATTTCTAAATATGAAAAAGCAAGTTTTAACATTTTGGATACGAGACCTATTGAAAATACATTAAGTAATATTTCTGTGAGTTCTTATGAGATGTACGAAAATTTCAATTTTTAGACAACTGTTGCATGTAAAAGGGCGGATCCAGAAATTTTCCACGAATCAAGAGGAAGGGTCTACTCCCCTCCCTTTAAACGACAAGAGATATAATCTACCCAGATAGCACAAATAACCTTTAAACGTTTTATTAATGTTTTTAAGCGGTTGTTACAACGTTAATAATCGTTTTACAACCTTTAAACAACGAAGTGTGCTACTTGGGTAAAGTTTTGTTTTAAGAACATACTAGATTTCACAAAATTCGTCCCAGACCTCGTGTTGGTGCTTGACTATTACACTTATGACCCCCCCCCCTCGCTTTTCGATAATGACCCCTGTGCAAAGCCATCTGCTGGATCCGCCCAGGGATGCCCACAGGGGGGCGGGGGGGGTTGATTATGGCGCAAGTTGGCTCCATCAAAATTAGCCCATGGGATTTTTTTTTTTTTACATGAAGCTATTGTGGGAAAGAAAAATATTTAAATTTATTCAACAAAAAGAAGTTGTAAGATGCATGAATAACTTTTTTTTGATTTACTACTCCCAAAATTCAGAAGCCTTGTTTTTTTTCGATAAAAACCACCTCAGAAATGGAATGGCGTCAAAGTTTCTGTTGCCAAAAAGGTTTAGACAGTTTGATTAAATTTTAATTTGACGTGAATTCTTCTGGAAATAGTAAGATTCTGTACGACGGCGAATTCTGTAATACGTGCGACGGCGATAAAACGGGGAGAGGGGGCGAGGGTAAAATTGGATAAAGTAAAGTTCTTTTTTTTTTTTCCTTTTTAGAAGAATTTGACTACTGTGCTCTACTAACTTTTCATGGATTCATTAGCAACTGATGAGAACTGATTTTAAAGCTTTCCAATTGCGTATTTTTGAGCTCTTAACTGGATAGTATCCATACATGTTCTTTATAAACAAGCTTGAGTTTGTATATCATTTTTCATTTCAATTCGCTCCCGTTTTCTATCTTTATTAAATTGACCGTTTCTAACCATTAGATTATTTCATAAAA
>JAXGGA010005023.1:0-45000 GCA_038373865.1 Uloborus plumipes
TAATTAAAAAATAAGGAAATGTTTCCATTACGAAACTTCACCCGATTTTCTTAAGTAAATGCTCCATAAAATAAACTATGTAAGAAAAAAATATATCAACGCGTCTAAAATTTTAAACGATTGACACTAAAAACTAATCCTTGTAATTTTCTGGTATTTATTTGTGTACTAGATTAGGGGTTCTCAACCTTTTTTGACACATGGCCTCTTTTTCAATGTTCTAAGTAGCCGTGGTGCGCCATAAGTACGTATGATGTGATTATATATATATATATATATATATATATATATATATATATATATATAATATATATATATATATATATATATAAAGGCAATTCCACGATAAGGTCAACCAGATGGTCAAATTTTCAAAATCAATATTTCTAAGTAAACAAGGTATCATTTTAAAGGTAAAGAGTTGTATATTTTGAAATTCATGTCTAAATTTTGATAACTTAAGTTTCAACTAAGTTATAAGAGGTCAAATTAAGGTCAACATCTAGAGCGTTTTCAAACCATATTTGACGACTCTCAAAGAAACTCTGTTTTTTCCAAAATATACTTACTGATATTATGAATTACGATGAATAACCAATTAAATATTCAATGAACAGCAGGTGATGTTGCAAAAATGTGTGAGAATATAATTCATTTTGATTTGTGACAGAATTTCCATGTGCACGTCCGACACCAAAATATGCGATTAGTTATGCTGGGATAATAATTTTAGAGCCACATGCATATAATTTTATATACAAAGTAAGATCTTCGGTCTCATTGATGTAACCTATTTAAATTTTGTGACAAATAAATATTTTTAATTAAAATCTATGTGTCAGACGTAAAGAAATTTTTTACGTCCGACACCGTTTACGTCCGACACTTTTACATTCCTGATATAACTATTGTTTACAACTGTGATTTTAAATATTTTGCCTTTAATTACGAATTTAAAGTGAAACATGATTAAAAAAAATAATTTTGACTTTACTGTGCATTAGGATGATTCAAAAAAATTTTTATTTTAAATTTCTTTGGTCTTACCCCGCAGGTTTTTTACACTGTTCATGAATGTGATGTATGTAAAATTTTGGCTCAATTAAATAATATTTAGAGGTCACTCAACGCGATCGAATTCTGTTGAAATTTAGCAATTTCGAGAGTTGGAGTATGTAACTCCATTACCCGAAATAATATTGTTCTTCATATAAAATGGAATAATTTAAAATGTTAGTTTACTCTATTAAGTAATTAGCAGGCCCGGACTGGCCAGGTCGGGAAGTCGGCGATCCCCGAGGGCCCCCAAGCTGGAAAGGGCCCCCCAAACGAGTAAAAAAAGTGCCGTCGGTTTTTTTTTATTTATTTATTTTTTTTTTAGGATCTGACCTAGGAGGGGGCCCCCAAGCAAAAATAAAGTGTGGAAAAATTGCTTGGCTTCTTTTTTTTTTTTTTAATTTAGAATCCGAGATTCGAGCTAGGAAGGGCTCTCAGACACTGTACACTGCGCTTAACACGATACGCGGAAAAAAGAGTCAAGATCTCTCAAGCTAAATTCATAAAGCAGTATTCCCAGCATTTCATTGCAACAAAGCACAAAATGCTTATACTACAGGGAAAGCCACTAAAAATAAGTCAAACAGTTTGTTTCACAGTACGATGCAAAAAGTTTTAACTTGTTCATCTGACGTCGTGGAAGAGCTCTGTCAGTATGTACTACCTGAAAACTGTTCATTATTCAATGATCAGAGGTTTATGTTAAAGTTGCAAAAAGGTGCATGGTTAAAAGAGCTAGAAAAATCTTATGACAACATAAGAGAAGAAACCTTGTTCAAGTCTAACGAAAAGTCCTGGTATATAGTGAACGTCCTGTATATGAAAGGTTATGACAAATAAAAAAACTTTTGCCGAAGTCCAGTTCCTGTTCTTTTTTTTTTTTTTTGTAATCATATATTGGGATTATTACAAAGAGCTGTGGAACAGTCTATAATATTTTTTGACAGTTAGGGCAAATTTTCCCCTAAAAAGTCTTGCAGAAACAAGATCAGTGTACATGGTATACATGTTATACATGTTATGTTAGTATGGTATACATGTTATTAAAATATCTCAAGATGCTACTCTGCGTTTCCTAATCAACAGCTTTTGGGCAGCTTCATGAAACAAATTGATATTACAATATGGAAAGACCAGGGGCCCTACTCTCATTGTATCGTCAATATAGTCGATACCGAGAATACGGGTTTTTTGTGCCCCGTGACGTCACATCTCGTGAGACACGAATAATCGCTAATCTCAAAGCCACTTCTAATTTAAGGTATCTAGAATCGCGCCGAGAAGTTTACGACTGGGTAAGAAGACGTGAGATGTCTTCCTCGGCAGTGAGAAGCTGTTTGTTTATTCCAATTTTTCTCAACGCGGAGTGCGCCATAATGTTTATAGGTTCTGAAAATGTGGTTCAGTATGTTTTTACATTGAGAGTTAAGATTTTTTCTTTGTTTTGAGTTTGAATTTGGGAGAGGCAGCCATTTATCGGCAGTAATTGGAACTCTTCAACTTTACCGATTATCTATAATCATCTTATTTTACTGATTAATTGGCCAACATTTTGCAAATTGAAATTACTTTAAGGTATGCCCAAAACTTGAATTTATATATCTACTTAACCAGGATGTCGATCTAACCCAAGGGGAGGGATACATTTCCTTTAATAAAATGAGCTCTTTACTCAAATTCTATTTTCTACCAGGGGAGGGGGGGGGAAGCATTTCGTTTTTATCGTATAGTATTTAAGTTTAATTTTTCCTCACAGAATAATTGAATCATCGCTTTTCAAGTCTTAAAATTATAGCAAAAGTATAAAACATGAATTTGTTTCTTTCAATTCTTAAACATAAAGTGTTTAAAATGCATTTTGAAAAAAAGATCAGCAGACATGTGATTTATTATCTCCATTTTTCTCATGCAGTAATTTTTACCCCTCTCAAACAACAAATATTTTAAATACAAGTTTTGAAAATGTGATACCTAGACATAGGACATGACTTTGTAGGACATTGAGCGCGATATTTATGTGCTGCCCCCCCCCCCCCGCCAAATAAAAACAATATAATGAAGAAGGAAAATATTTTGGATTTCAAGTTTTCGAAAGAGTATTTTTAAATTTATTTTTTATCTTGTAATAGTGCGATATGAAATTTCTCTGTTTTAAAAGCTTGAGATGGATTTAAGCCCCCCCCCCCACCAAACGTTGGTGCCCTGGGCCTGTGCCCCATATACCTATGCCTTAATTTTGCCCTGCCCAGACATGTGATTTTTCTTTACTTAGCATTTAAAGACTGAAAATACAACTATTAGTGCGAAAACAAAAATGAGTAACGCAAAAAGGGGACTTTTACTTAAAGCCTGAATTTTAAACTATTATTGCGATAAAGTCAAAATACCGCTGAAAACAAAGTCATGAAGTTAAATGATTTAATTTAACAAATATTTTTAAATATTAGTATTTTTTTCTTTAAGTATTTATAAATTTTTTCATGTTTAGTCGAAGCATTTGATACATTGAAATGAATTCGTATAAGGGCAATTCCACGAAACTGGAGACATCACACACGAAAAATAATTTCAATGAACCAATAGTTTTTTGATTTCATATGATGTAAAAAAGAATGAATTTTTATAAAATAACCCTAAAAAGGCTATAAACTTATTTCTTGTAAGTTATATAGGTAAGTTTTGACAACACCATTTTGTGCGCATGTTTTCTTGTTTTCGAGCTATTGAAAGTTCATCAGTTTTTTTACTTATGAAATTAACTGGTATGTCTACAGTTGTATTTTTTATTGAAATTTAGTTTATGAATGAAGAGATTACGCCAACAAAGAAGCTTCAAACTGTTATAATTATTTTATAAACAATTTTTATAAATTAGTCCTCACATTCATGTAACGTCAGTCACAAAATAGTATAAAAGTTTGTTTTACTTAAACAAAACTAAACCCAAGATTACAACAAGTCATATTTTCTTCATTTAGGATGATATCTTTAATATTCTTTACTTAAATATTTAAAAGTTGTTGAATTAATATATTTAAAACTTGCTTAAAATGTGTAACATCAGTCACAGTAACATCAGTCCCATTTCTCTTTTCACTAAGATGCTTTAAATAAACTATACAAATGGCACTAACTGCTGCAAAAAGGCAACATATTAGGTGAAAGAAATTTAAAATGACGGAAAATATGAAAATTAGTAAATCAAAAACAGTGTATGATAAAATGATCAGAGAAAAAAAGAGAAAAATAAATTTTTGTAAAGTGATTATCTAGCTAAGTTCAAAGTAAGTTTAAAATCAAGTTTAAAAAAAAAAGTTAGAAAAAGAAATACAAGAAAATGTAGAACACAAAAGAGCCCGGTTTTAAATAGCACCGGCCCTTTTTTTCTTTTTTATTGGAACTGGACAAACAAGTACTCCTAACTCTCCGTGTATGGCAGTTAAATTAAAGTGTTTGTCAATGAAAGCAGAACATGGTTAAGTAATTTTGGACCCTATATGATCTTAGGAGACGTGCACCAGGCTGGAAAGATATCAAAACTGCTTGGAAAAATGATAATTCTGAAGAGATAAGATGCTAAAAAACTTCTGCAATACTCCTAGAAGCAGATGAATTTATTTGTGAAACAATGAATAGAAATGAGAAAGCAAATTTTCGGAATTGAAACATATGTTTTTGATGTAGCAAATTACAGTACAATATTTTCCTGTGAAATTACCACGAAAGCTTCATAATAGCCTACACCAGATTTAGAAATAGCCACATTATTTTCCTAAAGATTCGGAGAACTTCAATATTAGTGAAGAAAATCCAAATCACGCTCGATTGTATGTATATCTTTTTTTGTGCAAAAAAGTTTACATACTACACTTCAAGAAATGTGAAAATATTTTAGCTCCCCCCCCCCCCGGAGTTTGAAGCTATATTATTAATAGTTATATTTGAGTAATATTTTTTTAATAAATCAGAAGCTGGAGCAGGTAATTAGCAGCAACACTTTTTTGGCAGTGATTTTCTGAATCACCAAAAGTTCAAAACAGTTTTTTGAAGTCTAATTTAGTAAAATATGTTCCGAAATTGAAGGCTGCAGCAGGAGAGAGGGTTCTTGTGGAACATGATGGTCAATTCTATGAGGTGAAGTTAGTGCCATTCGAAAATATAAGTAGCCAGTTAATGTCAAGTTTTGAGCAGTAAAATATTTATAAATGGCCTAACAATGTGTATGAAATTTATTATTCTAAAGAAAAAGTAATTAAAAAAATTAGCCCTCCCCAGAAGAAGTTATTTCAAGAGGACAATTCATTAAAAATTAATGTGTAAAACTTAATTAGTGTAATTAAGATTTTGTTACTATTCTTTATTTCTTATAATTTAACTTCAATTTTGGGCAAAATATATGCTTTGTTAATAATTAGAAAGACATTATTTATTATTGTAGCAATGTTTTGTTATGGTAACGTCAGTCACGAAATCTTTGTTACATCAGTCACACCTATTACATATTTTCTGTGCTATCAGTTTCTCAGTTTATTCCATCAAGAAAAGTATTTTCACAAAGTCTGAAATCTCTATTTTTATGGGAATTTTATTTTTTATGCTTCAGGCTATTAGTTTGAAGAGGATTTCAAATTGAAAAAAAGTCAATTTTAGTGATGTCGCTTTTGTGTAACATCAGTCACACATGTTTGATTCCCCATAATTTCTGAAAAAAAATTTCCTCATACCTAATGAATTATGAAAAGACTTTTAGTATACTCTGTAATTACATTTTAGTTCAAATTCAGGGGGTAAAAATTAATTTCAAGTCAGTACTGAATTTTTAATTTAAAAATAGAGTCAAACTGTAACGTCAGTCACCGTGTAATGACCCATAATGTATTTCGACACTTTACTTCGCTTACGCTTGTATGCTCGTATGTGTTGAAAAGATGTACTAATTGCGATTTAAAATTGTAATATTTTTGAATTACTGAAACACAACATCTTAATCTGCCCGAATGCTTTTAATATTTGGCTCTCGAATCTTTTTGCAATCTATTTCGGAGGCTAAGCTAAACCAGAAAGTTAAAGCAAAATGCACACGCGAATGTCGATGATGTAACGCGAGTGAGATACACTGTCATTTGATTGGTCCGTCGTTTTTCCCTCTCGTTACGCGGTAGAAGGAGAAAAAATTCTCGCTGGGGCACATTAGGGCTTTCAGAGTGGCACAAAATTTGACAAGCGACAACTTTTTCGGCTATTCTTGCTTGTCGTGAGGGAGCAATAGACGTCATTGGAAGTTCCAGGAAGTTTCAGAGTAGGGCCCCTGGACTTAAATTGCTTGACAGCAGAGGAAGCAGATTTCGAGAATAATGGTGTTAGCCTTGTTTCACTGGTATATACTTTTATTCAGCGAATGGAGGTTCAGGAACTTCGGAGGAGCACTGGAGTTGGTGATTCTACGCTACTTCTGTCTGTTCATAATATTCACCGAAAAACAGGTGAAAACCTTTCAACCATTTACCCACTATTTGGATCAAATTACTGGAGTATACGTTTTACTCCAAAGAAGCAGCTCTTTATCATGATTTTATGAGACATTTGGCGTACCATCCAACTAGAATACGTGGAGCAAATTCGAATATCTGCAAAAGAACACTTAGTTGCCTGCACTGTGCAGGTATTATGAAAAGGGTCAGTCTGTACACTTTTAGATGAACTTAGATTATCGCTGTATTCTCATGCGAAGGACATTGACATTGAGAATTTGTCGTCTTCTAGTACAACGGGCCATTCATTGAGTACGGGGTTAATAGCACGGGCCATTAATTGAGATAATATTTTTAAACTGTGTACCTTCAGCACTATAGGATGCTAAAAGCGGTTCTTCGAATATTCTTTCAGAGTGGAAAACTCATAATCAACAATATCAGCAGAACTGTGCAAAACAGATCAAGTAGTTATTTCCTAAACTGCTATAATATGTCCGAGTTTCCGTATTTCGTCTCATTCACATCTATTTTAACTGAATTTAAATTTTCTTTAAAATCGCTTGGAGGAGCAGGACGTTTTACTGGTTGGAATACAGTTGTATATTTTGGCAAGCCAGAAGCGGTAACTTAACAAAATTTAATTTCTCGCACACATAAAAGCATCAATGCCATTTTTTATACTTAAGTGTTGGTAGAGCTGAAAATGAAAAAAAAAAAAAGAAAAGCAATAAATTGATTTTTAATCATTTTTTCGAGTAAATTTCTAACAGTGCAGCTTAAAGACAAATAAACATCAGACAAATAAGTAAAGAAATTTGCAATTTTCATGCAAATCGGTCAAGTATTAACATAGATATGAGCATTTATAGAATCTAGCGGCCGCCATCTTTGATGACGTCATAATGGGAAAATGTAACAGGTGGCGGATGTCCACCCGAGTCTGAAAGACTTTCTGTGACACCTACTAAACATTTTGCAAAAGAAATTTTCCCTACTTAAATTTCCTACAGAAGTGCTGAGCATTTATATAGCATTTATGAGAGCGACCGGCCGCCATCTTTGATGACGTCATAGCAAAAAAACGCACCAGGTGGCAGATGTCCACCCGAGTCCAAAATACTTCCTAGGGCACCCACTAAGCATTTTTGAAAAAAAATTCTCCATACTCAAACATTCCTACAGAAGTGCTGTCAGATTCAGGACTACTATACACCAGAAGAAGAAGACAACAAAGGAAAAACTGGCTGAGTAACGTGAAATAGGATTATGTGACTGGTTGAAGGACATAGGTATAAACATTTGCCAATTCAACTATAATTGGCAGTGATACCTCCAATGAAATGTCTGACTGGAAAGGAGGCATGCTACATTATTTCGAAAAACTCCTCCATTGCATACGTTTTAGATCTTTCTTTCTGCTGGCTTCAAATCAATGAGCAGATATTAAGTCATATAGTCGCAAAACTTGACGGACCAGCTTCTCCAGAAAAGGAATGGATTAGTACTTTAGGTAAACTCTTTTCCCAAGTTGAGTTTCTTGAGAAAAAAAAACAAAGTTTAAGCCAATTCAATTTTTGGAGCCCCTTGTTAATATGGAATTGAAGCTCACTGAAGACGGAACTATTTCCAGCCCTGATTGATACTATTTTGTCAAATGCAAAGGCATTTTTACCTTAGTCCTCAAAGTAAAGAAGAGCAATGAGTAAATTTTCTGGAATAGCCCAAAAGGACCCGTTTTTTATACAGGAAACTGAACTTTTAACTCTTCTTTGCTCTGAGTTTTCACGAAATATAATCATTTTTGCTAAGTGATAGAGGTACTATATTTAATATGATATACAACTAAGTGGTACGTGAGCTAAAAAAAAGTTGGGAAACGCTTGTGCATATGATACTGTCGGCCCGCTTAAACGAATACTGTCGGTTTCTAGAAATATTCGATTAAACGGGGTATTCGATTAAGCGAGGATCTTTAACATTACGTCTATGGCATCGGTTCCGAGATATTTCATTCGTATAAGCGGGGTATTCGTTCATCCGTTACCCGATTAAGCGGGGACGACAGTATATAATTTCTGTAAACTAATTTATCACTTCTAAATAATAAAAAAAAAAAACGTACCTGAACGACTTCTGTTTCTTATTGAATTTTTCTTCTCTTTGTTCACGTTACAAATTTATCCATTTTTTTACCACGTTCTGAAAGAAAAATTTTACGAAAACGAAAATTCTGTCTGATAAAAAACTAACAAGAAAAGTGATTGGTCGTGCCCACATGGTTGCGCGTAAACTTCGTTTTCCGATTTAGTGCTGACAGGCTCTCCAACTCCACAAATGTTTTCCCCCCCAAAAAAAGTCCATAAACCCCCTATGCGATTGGATAGTTTTGCATGACGTCATGGCAGTGCAGCCCCGACCCCTTGTCAGCCTAGTCAGGAACTTGGGGCCTTAAGGGGGCCCTCACAGTATAATTTTTGTTTTTTTGATTGGGAGAGGGGGGGCGATCTCACTTGGGGCACCCGCGGCCCTAAGCAAATGATAACAAATGATAATATGAACGTGATGAAATCATGTGAGCAGTTTTTCTCTTTTCTTTCCAAGCAGCAAATTTTCCTATGTCCTTTTCTTCCCGAACACACAAGCTAAATCCACGTGCGAATGCTCCCCCTCTTGAACATTGAAACCGCAACAAAAAAATTGGTGACAGGTAGTTCCCAGGGTCGGACTGGCCATGTGGGCGTTCGGGCAAATACCCGGTGCGCCGCTCAAAAAAGCGCCGATCGACAGTCGTCGGTTTTTTTTTTTTCTTTTTTCTTTCTTTTTTTTTTTTTTTTACGGCAAACTTTTTATTGTGTTAACTTTTAGGTATTTTTGTCACCTTGTTCTCAGAATTACATCGAACATTATTCACACGCAGTCAGTAGGCAGAAGCAGAAAACTCGAAAGCAGTTTTTCTTTCTTAACATCAGGCGCGGCGGATCCAAGTTGTGGTTGGGGCAATTGTCCTTCCCTGAACAGGAGCGCTTTCAAAGCTTTAAGAACGCGCCTTCGGCGCCCCATTCTCACCGGCCGAAGGCGCTCTCGGCACTTAAAACGTCAATAATGTTCGAAGCTTCGGCTCCCCATTCTCACCGACCGAAGGCTCTTCGTAATTAAAACGCCAATAATGTTTCAAGCTTCGGCGCCCCATTCTCACCGACCGAAGGCTCTTCGTAATTAAAACGCCAATAATGTTTCAAGCTTCGGCGCCCCCTTCTCACCGACCGAAGGCTCTCCGTCATTAAAACGCCAATAATGTTCGAAGCTTCGGCGCCCCATTCTCACCGACCGAAGGCTCTTCGTAATTAAAACGCCAATAATGTTTCAAGCTTCGGAGCCCCATTCTCACCGACCGAAGGCTCTTCGTAATTAAAACGCCAATAATGTTTTAAGCTTCGGCGCCCCCTTCTCACCGACCGAAGGCTCTCCGTAATTAAAACGCCAACAATGTTCGAAGCTTCGGCGCCCCATTCTCACCGACCGAAGGCTCTTCGTAATTAAAATGCTAATAATGTTTCAAGCTTCGGCGCCCCATTCTCAACGACCGAAGGCTCTTCGTAATTAAAATGCTAATAATGTTCGAAGCTTCGGCGCCCCATTCTCACCGACCGAAGGCTCTTCGTAATTAAAACGCCAATAATGTTTCAAGCTTCGGCGCCCCATTCTCAGCGACCGAAGGCTCTTCGTAATTAAAACGCCAATAAGGTTTCAAGCTTCGGCGCCCCCTTCTCACCGACCGAAGGCTCTTCGTAATTAAAACTTGAGGTGAGAAATATCTGGTTAAATTACCCAGGCTATCAATTCCAAGATATTTTGATTAACAAAATGGCCAGGGACGTCATTTCGAAATTTTCCGGGGGGGGGGAGGGTGCATACACAATGCAAAATTTAGCAAAAAGTTGCAAAAACTACGCCCACTTTTTGCCAATATATTGATTTCCCAAAGTCAGGGGGGGGGGCAATTGACCCCTCTGCCCCCCCTTAAATGCCGGGCCTGAAAATGGCCTAAACTTTTATATTCAGATCAGAGTTATTTTTATGTGCAAATTATCTGAGAAAAATTACCAGCACTGTACAATACACTCTTTTTAACTTCATTTTCTAATTTCAGAAAAGTATAGTTTATGTCGTTTGAAATAAATTCATGGGTAGTGTTAGGATTGGGTGCCATAACAGCCCCAGATTAATGCTTTGTGAAGTCTGAATACGACCATACAGTTTCACTGCGCTTCCTGTCTCGAAGCTGTAATCCACATTAAGCGTGGCGACAGGCCACCAACGGCAAGAAAAAGAGAAAGGGTCCAAAGAGCCCTAAATCATTCCCACTCCATTCTGCTCAAATGTTGTCCAGACTAATGCTACTTCATCTGTCAAAAGATCTGATGTCCAAGTTCGGCCTATACGAATGTTGCTTCAGGCGCCCACGCCTGTGGCATCCTGGGGCATCCTGTGTTTGCGCGAATCGTCTTGTAGCCCTCTCTCTTCTCGCCCAAGTAAAAAAATTAAATTAGCGATTTTCTGTTGTTACGTGTTGACTCATCTGCAGAAAGTAGTTGTAACCTTTATTAGAAAAACATCTTATAATTTTTATTTTTTATTTTTTGTTATTCCGCCTTCTTAGCGAAGGGAGGGAGGGGTTTCAATTGACATTTGATATTTAAAAACTTTATAAAACACTGTCAGACATGCACATAGAAGATAGGTCGTAATTTTCATTGCATCAAGATTTTTTCTTACCATGGGAGGAGGGAGGGATTACTTGGTATTTTATGGATCTTACTGGATCTTATATACTGGATCTATATCTATACTGGATATCTATACTATCTACTATATCTACACTGGATCTTATGCTCGTTGAACCTTTAGCTGCCGGACCTTGGGTCCCTCGGATCGCAAGTTGCGCCACTCTAAAAAGCGCCGGTCGACAGTCGTCGTTTTTTGCATTAATTTTTATTCGTTGAAGAGAATAGCTTTATTTTATTTCCTTTTTTTTTTGTCGCCTTGAATAACATCTAACATTATTCACACCAGGCACAGATTCAAGATGGGGGGGGGGGGCAATGAAGACAACTGTCCCTCCTTGAAAAAAAGAGGGGGACGCTTCCAAAGCTTCAAGGGGGCTCCTAGGTGCTCTCCAGACTTAAAACGGCTGTGGGACCTTATGTTCCTTGGACCTTATGGCCATTGGACCTTCTGTCTGGCGGACCTTCTGTCTCGCGGATCTTCTATCCCGCGGACCTTTTGGACGTGGATCTTCTGTTCGTGGACCTTTTGGTTTTGGACCTTCTAGCCGGACCCCGCTTCAAGCTTCGGCGCCCCTTCTTACAGCGCTTACAAAGCCGCTCTCTAGGCTTTGGAAGCGCTTTCAAGCTTCTGCGCCCCTGAGGGGCCGCTTCCAAAGCTTCACGCCAAATTCGCCTGCGCTCTGCGTACACTTAAAACGTCAATACTGCTTTCTAACTACATAGACCCTTAACACTCAAACACTCAGAAATAATTTTACTAAAAAAATAAGTTTTTAAAAAGAACATTTACAAGCACAGCCAAAAAAATTGATGAGTACTCAATCTCCCCCCCCCCCCGGGGCTTTAAGTAAGCAAAAAATATTCATAGCTTCCTCAATCATATCAATTTGTTAACTGCAGGCTTTCGCTTAATTTAACTTTGTTCTTATATTTTACGCTAGTGCTACTGTTATTTTAAAATTGTTTTTGTTTTTCAAAATGCGATTTATATAGCGTTTTCAATTACATTTCAAGCAGTGGCGTATATAGCCCCCCCCCCCCCCAGAAGAGTGCATGACGTTTGAGAGCTCACGATCCAGAAAAACAGCACGATAAACTACACGGGGAAAATATTTTTTATAGTTTAATACGGAGTGGGGGCGAACTTACAAACCTTGCCGAGGGAGGGAGGCGCACCTAAGTCTATTTAACGCTATACGTTTCGAGCATATGCATTAGTGAATAATTTATTTTTTTGTAGTAAAACATAGCATGAGCGTGACGAATGTCGGATGGAAAGTCCAAAACCAATAGGTCTTTTGGAGCTTTTGTCTGGCGGACCTTATGTCTCTCAGATCTTCTATCCCGCGGACCCTTTGGAAGTGGATCTTCTGCTGTTCGTGGACCTTTTGGTTTTCACATTTTAGCCGGATCCCATGCGTGACACAAAACTGTTGGTTTTGAAAACGAATTATTAAAGTCTTTAAAAAGAAAGAAAAGATATTCGAAAAATAATTATTCTCGTTCTCAACCTGTTTGGAAGGGACGCGTTCGCGCACTCTTAAACGGCGCAATATATCAGTTTTGTTTCTAAATTTAGGGGAAATGTTTCGAAATTTGGAACAAAAGGAAGAACATGTTTGGAGAAATTATTTGTTTTCTTAACTGGTTCTCAACCTGTGTAGAATAGAGGTGGAGCGCGTCCGTGTCCCCCTAGGGGCGCAATATCCGCAACTCGTGTGTTTTCCCTCTTTATTTAGGGGAAACGTTTTGAAATGTGGTGCAAAAGAATGAAAATGGTTAAAAAAAAGGTTTATTCATCATCTCGCCTAAAAGTCTTATCTCTTACCTGTCGCGAGGCACCGCAGGAGGGCCGTAGGGTAGAAAAATACAATAGGGGCGGAGAAGGTGGGCTGGCAGGTGATGGCTCTCAGTCGAGGTAGGGAAAAAAATTGTGTGAAAGGGGAAACTTCTGCGACAGGGATTCTTGGAGGGATTATTTCCTTCTAACTCCTGCTAGGAAAACGTGTTTGCTAAATTGTGAGGCCTAACGTAAATAGCTCTCAGCACCGTGTGTTGAAGTATTTTTTTTTTCCCTTTGCACCAAAACTTTATTTCTAAATACAGTTCCTACTTTTTAAGAAAATGTATTCTATGTATCATCCTAAAAGTTTCAATGCATTTTTTATAGTTCATTTTCTGTTTATGCATTTGATAGATTTCCTGATATGCATTCTGAAAAATGCTGTAATCATCGAGATGATAGTTTCGTCACATTAATACTTATAATTGATTTTTTACTTAATATTTAATACTTAGCATTTAATACTTTTGAGACCTGATATACAATCTGAAAAATGCTGTAAACATTTAGGCAATGAAAACTTAAATAAAAATTTATTTAATTAGAAAAGGAGCGAAGCTTCGACCAAGTCGAAGCTTCGGCGATTTATTTAATAAAATAATTTATTAATTTTTAGTTATAAGCATATAATTTCAGTTTTTGTTAAGTTTATCAATCCGTTGACAAAATTTAACCCATTTTATAGATATTGATCAAGATTATTAACAATAGTCTAAGAGTATAAAACATCCAGACAATTAACAAAAGTAGACTGAAAAGCTGAACTTTTATCTATTTTTTATCAAGTAAAATATGAGAAGAGTGCCCTTTCTTTGCACTTCCATTTGATGAAACATATTAAGTCTCGATTTTATTTAAAGGAAAAAGCTTATTTGTAATTTAATTATTTTTTTATTTTATTTTATTGGTATAAAGTTTCAAAATTAAACATATCGAATATTTTATTTTAAATATTAATTCTGAATGATATGTAAGGAAAAATGCTCGTACATGACTCTAAAAATTTAAAACTTTAGCAAGAATATTTAGATGTCCACAACAGTATTAAGATATAATGTAGACAGCAGCTAATTTCTTGTTAAATTATTCTGTGATTTACTATTTGATATTAGTTAATTTATTATAAACATCAACATACACAATCTGCGGCGCGGCCCGTGAGTGCATTTAGTTTTTTCTTGTGTTAAAAAAAATGAAAAAAAAAAATTTTTTTTGAAAAGTTTTTTTTTTTTTCTTAGAAAGTAAAAGAAGATTTTCCAAACAAAATCTTAAATTATCCACACCATATAAAAATGCTCTAGAAAAGTTTTTAAAAAATTATTTGAAAATAGATATCACGACTTTGAGCTTTTCACTTTTCAAGCCAATGTATAGTGGACCGGCACTGATTCAGCAAACCTAATAATTGTTACTAGGTAACCCGTGCGGAATTCCGCAAAAAAAAAAAAAAAAAACTTTAAACTTAAAATTTAATACGACAATTTTTATTGGCTTCATTTGCACAACATCGCCATCTACTGCCGTCGTTCTGACAACTTTTCAAAGAGATCAAAGACACGTTCACTTTTACAACTACTACAAAAGTGATACCCTATATTAAAATCAAATACCCAAGGCTACTACTAAACTAAATACTAACGTTATCGCAAAACTACCATAGTATTTTGAAACAATAAAAGTTACAATTAAGGTTTACCAAGCTAAGCCTTGGCTTGAAATGTCGCATTTAAAATTGATTTGAACAACAATGTAACGATTTTGACAGTTGAGCAAAAAATTTAACTTTTTCAAACTTCAATCGCTTATAAGTCGCTTAAACGTGGATTTTCGAGATTCTCGTTACGCGGCGCTAGCGGAGAAACGTTCTAAAGAACGCATTTTTTTTTAATCTTTCGAATGAAATCAAAATGGAGACGATACGACAATTATTTCGCTAGATAGAGTCAATTTTGTGCCCAAAAATTGAAGTTCGAATAAAAAACGAACCGACACTTTTTAGAGGGTGGGTCTAATTTTCGTCAATAGCCCGCGGGATAAGCTTCAAAATCATAAATTTTTTTGCAATTCGATAAAGAAATGAGCGAGTTTCGATCGGGTATAGGATTCGGCTTAGAGAAATAATGTATGGAGATAATAAGGCCACGACACGAAAAAAAAAAAGTGCCATTTTGAACAACACACAACTTATTTTTTAATATTTCATTGCTCAAGGCTTATGTTTCCATATGAAATGTTAAAAATACTGCTCATTTGGCTTTTATATGTTGAATGTTTTGCGCACGTGTAAGGCGTAATTTTAGGGCTTATCTGTAATTTTTCAGCAATCTTTTAGCATCGACTTTCAGGTTACGATTTCTCTTATTATTTTCACAGTACCACACAATCAAAATCATTTTGAGCAAGAATACAAACGAATTTTTAAAAATAAATACGAACCTTTTTAACCACTATTTTTGATTGTTGAACTTACAGTCACCAAGTGGAGAATGGATATTCTCCGATCTAAAAGACGTAAAATTAAATTATTTAGAGTTTTTGTTGATGAAGCTCTTGTATAAAAGTTGGAGCTAATTGACTTTCTGAGATCTGATATATGCAAAACAAGTTTCTGATTTTTGTTGCTTTCGAAGTTCCACAAATCTTAACCTCCATGATTAACCATTATTAAGGAAAATGCAAGCATATTGAGAATTCATACAAACAACAATTAGCCCAATCTATCAAACTTTGTTAACAAAAGTCTTAGCTATCCAAATGCTAATTTCAATTTCATGGCATTTCACTGAATTTTTAGTTGTATAATGGTTATAATGTTTGCTATTATGACTACTTTTTGTTAATTCGTCATTTTGTTTGATATTTATATAATATCTAGATAAGGATAAAATTTTGTCTTTGCACTGTTTAGCAATGTTGCTTTTAGTTTTGTCAAGATTACTTTTTGAACCTTATTTTGCTCTAATTACATAATTATTTTGTATTGCTGAAGAAAATGTTTAATTTCTTTAGTTTTGCTGCCGAATGTTTGAGCTCTGTTCTGATCTTTCTTTTAGAAGCATTTTTAAAGAAAACTCATTTCGTGTTATAGACAATTATTAGTCATGTACACCATAAGCCATAAGTATTTGCTTTTAAAAATGTCTTTCAATAGGAAGTCTTTTTTTATATATGATAGTTTTTTCATCATTGGATTAGCATTTTTGTTGAGTTTTGCATCATTGGGTTTTGATAATAATGCTTTTTGTATTACAATTTATGAAAGTACTATTGTTGGAAATTGTGTACTTTCATGAATGAAAGTAAATGATGAAGTTCAAGATTGTTAAAGCACAACATTGCAAAAATATTGCATACATGTAACCCCTTTTCCAAAACATACATAATTTTTAGTCCAGTCAATAAGTAAAAAAAAACGGGCTTGCCTAACAAAAAATGGAGTAGAAGATTTTTTTTTTTTAAATTGTTCGCATTAGTGCCGACATGAAAAAACCAAGTTATCCAATTCGAAAGCCCCCGGGAGAACTTTTGGGGGGCGAAAATAGGGGACTTTTTTTGGTTTTTTCAAAATATCTCAGAAATGGTTAAAGTTAGCGAAAATTCTTAAATACAAAAGTGAAAGAGCATAAAATTTCCTACAACTTTCATAATTACAACTTTTCTGTAGCACCAATAGGAAGCACGCTGCAGCGCACGGAACACAGACAATTTTCCTCTACCCCGAAAAAAAAAAAGCATTTACTCCTAAAAAAAGTCACATTAGTAATCAAAATTTGACTAGAACCTTTATTTTGAGAAAGTTTATCCGTTTATCAACATTATTAGCTTCTTCCTTCCATTTTTTTCTTTCGAGCTGAGCCCCCCCCCCCCCCCCCGCCGTTCCGGGCACTACATATTAGCAAGTCTGGTTTGACAGAGTTGTTAACAATATCGTTGCCTAACCAGCTTTGAATTTGGTGATAGCACCGATAAGAGTGGTAGCGACCAGCATCGCACGTTGGAGGTAGTCGTGCAAGATTTATTTTTGTGCTGTATACTAATTTAACAAATAGGTTACAGCGCAAAGCATCCAAGGGTTGGTTAGAATAATTTACTTCTCCTGTGTACAATATGTTAAGAATTTTTTCTCCAGCTGCAGTTATGTCTTCCTGATGACTGACCGGGTCCATGAATACCTCAATAGCTTCTTTAGTTTCTGGAAATTTTTTGATCATGTTGCACAATTTAATCTTGCCTTGCCCAAAGATTGCCGATGTCGTATCACATCCACTGAACGCATGGATGAATAGGATATTGAAGGGGTCAAATTTAAATGATTTAGTTGAAAAAAATAAATTAGAAACATTCCCTCTTCCAGGTTTTAGAAAGAACAAGTTGCTGGAAGACTGTCCTAAAGCTGTCATTAGTACTAAAAGATCTATATCCTCGCCCACGATGACAACTTTTTAAACTTCTTTTGCTTTTGAAAGAGCAGTCTTCACAATTAGCAAGTCGGCATCTTCTTGAGCCTGCTTGACTTTAATGCCACATCCTTCAAAGTTTTTCATAAGGAGCTGTATGAGACGGTTCTTGTTTTCAGCATTTGCTAAAAATCTTTCTTGAGGAATTTGGGGTATCATGTTGGGTTCAACCATTACCTCAGGGGAAGAGTGCATCCTCATTCGCCTCAACCGTTCAAAACTTTTAGTGCTACTGTGTGAAGGATATCCATCAAATAAAACCACAAGCTGCGGTCCATAATGTCTTCCCAAAAATGCTGAGTAGTTTTGAGAGATAGTTGTGAAGGATGCATTGTGAGGCCAAATAACCTTATGTAAGAGATATCCTCCATCTAATACAACTATCGTTTCCTTCTCTGTCATTTCATTGGTTTGAAGAGGTGTAAAAGCCTTGTATAAAGAAGACTTTGTACCTTTTCGCATACCTTCTTCGGAAAAAAGTGACATTGGATAAGGTGCAAGTTCGTATGACAAAAATATTTTCAAATCTTCATCGGATTGTTTTGATAGGCACAATCTTTGGAAAAGTGTAAGAGGGTCAATAGCAGTTACTTTGAGAGTCTCTATTTTAAAACTATTTACAATTGATGCTAAGGTTGTGACCTTACTCTTCCTCTTGAAAGTCACGTTCTTAAAATTACCATAAGTGACCATTTTATCCACCATTTCCATGCCAACTTCTTGTGCTAAATAGCAGTTAACATCTGCCCCTCCAATTATACCGCTGCTTAAAGACATTATACTGTCAGTGTCTAAAAAGGGAGGGTGTTGTGAGAGCCAATCTCGTAGTTTCATCGAGTCTCGTATGTCTCTATCGAAACGAGAACTTCGCATATCCACATGTTGCTCTGATGTGTCATAATTTATATCACAAAAACTTTCAATTTCATTACAAATGTTCTGCATGACTATCATTGCTAAAGTCCATTTTGCCAAAACGTTGTCAGAAAATCCTCTCCCACGTGAAATCCCTCCACAGGATTTCATATTTTTCATTAGTGTCTGCTCAATGGTTTGATCAGACCAAATTCCACACCAGTACTTTCTAGAACGTCTTATGGTGAATTTACCTTTGGTGGTAAAATCCTGAAATTCATTTTGATCCATTATTTGTTCCAGTTTCAACATATCCTGGAGGTACAAGTGCGCACTTTTAGCATACAAGAAGTGACCAGCTGCATGAAAAAACGGAAGAGATTTTTGAACAGTGTCTAGATGCATCTTCCAATTGTTTGTGCGCTCAGCCTCGATGAACTGTTTCAGAAGCGTTATCATACGAAAGTATTGAAGCCATAATTTTGCAGTGGCTCCCTTACTTTCTATGGTACACAGAGCTTGTCTGAATTTTTCTACAATATTTTTCAGCGACGTAATATTAGCATAGGCTGCGAGTATAGTATCTTGATCGCATGCATTAAGCATATTCTTGAGTTCAGAATGCTCACAATCATCAAACTCAATTGTATCCCACACCAAAGAAGCCAAAACAGAATGCATTAATAATTGTGCTCTCACAGCCCTCGAATATGCGTGTCCATTCAGAATCTTCTCTACACTATTCTCAGCGTAGATTGTAGATAACAGCTGCTGTAAACCACTGCCAGCCATTATTGTACCAATGGCTCCCATGAATGACATCAGAAGGTGAAATCCACCAGTCTCACAATGATATTGCTTAGTTCAGAATCACAGCTGGCAACAATGCCTCTTGCTTTAAAATATAGGGGCTGATCGAACGTCACGAAACATGTTTTTTGGTTGAGTTGCTTGCATTTTTCTGATGCCATTAAAAGTGATGTGTATATTGTGTCGATTTGAGTGGGAGGATTGTTGATGAATGGAAGGCATATTATCCTTGAACGATCGTAATCCTTAGAAGCTGTTATATGTTCCATGAAGCCATTCCATCCCGGAATACTTGGATCTTGAACCCATTTGCCATAAAGCCAGATTATATCAGTGGTCAATGGTACTATTTCATGTGAAATTGGATTAAGTTCCTGCAAATTTTCAATCTTCACATCTTGTAACCCACCACTTCCTCCAAAAGTTTGAAGTTGAACATGACCTGCTTTTTTCACAGTTTCAGCAGTTGATACTTCTGTGAGCCGTTCTATGCTCTCCTGGGAACAAACGGCATTGTGTGGAGTAACACACATAATTCCTCCCATGGCGTGGAATGTTCCAGTACCATCAATTGTCATGATGTTATAATCGGCATTGTCAAAAACGAATTGACAAAATGCTTCTTCCTGCACTTGCGTTTTCTGAGGTTGTAGAACAGCAGATGTTTCAAGGAGAGACGCTTCGTAGTAGGAAGATGAAAAGCCAAGGTATGAAAGAATCTCGATGAGATGCTTGGAACCAAATTTTCTATACAAATATCCACTGATTCCAGTAAGAAGAGAGGACATAAAAGATCTTGGCCTTGCTGCTTTAATGACTGAATGGCACAAAGCTACACAAGTTTTTTTCCATTTCGCCAGAGATCCCCGTTTATGCTTCAGTATAATGGACTCCATCAGCAGTTTTAAAGTCTCAGGAATGACTGAATCAACGTCACTTAAGAAGTTGTCAGATGAGGGATAGTCTTTGGTATTATAAACGTTTGATCTTATGTCTGACAAAATAATGTCTGCCGCTGCTTTAACAATTCGCAATTTTTCCTTTTGAGGGTCATAGTCCTTGTTACTATACCAGTTATCAGTAAGAATTTGGTAACCAACATTTCGAAAGCAAACAACTGGTTTCTTGTTTGCAGTTTCGGCTATTAAAATGTCTTCACTATATTTTTTGTGGAGACGTGATTTTACGGTTCGGATATCAGGACGAAATTCACCCTCTAGTTTACCAATCAAATCCTATATAAGGAATTGGCACTCCTCTGCGCTGTTTTCAAGGTAGGAGTAAATCACTTCCATAGCCTCATCAACGTTACTTGCTGGTTGTCGTCCTCGCTTCATCCCGCTTTTGGGTCTGTAGTAAAATTTCTTATAGCAAAACTTGTGGTACCAGGCATCTACAGCCTGGGGGCAGCCAGGTATCTACAGCCCCAGGCATCTACAGCCCCAGGCATCTACAGCAACTAAATCTTCTATATTTGCAATGCGGTCTAGAATCTGCTCCCCCCACTCATCTGCACGATTTTCTGCAGCCTGTGCTATTGTTTCACGTAAACCAAGTTTCATGACTTGATGAATTATGTTTCTTTCATGCACAGGAAGCCGTTCTTGCTTTTTAAAGAAGTCTTCCTGTATCCCCTCTCCACACAAGAAGCATTGCTCTTTAAAACAGAAACCTTCAGTTCTCGATCGAAGGGATGGAGCCACTCTGCTTTGACCATCATCACCACCAGCTGCACAACGCCGCAAATATGCTTCAATCATTTCATCATTGATATAGTTTTTGTGACAGGCGGTATGAACTATCACTTCTTTCAAATCCTTCAAAAGACGTTGATGGGCTTCATTCTGACGTTTTTCACTGCATCTTTGTAGATTTTCAATACCCTTCTCCTTCACAATGCTTTGTTTACCTTCATTTAAACTCTTTTCGCAAATAAAACAAGCTCCTTGATTAGGCGCAGCCATCTCTAGAAACAAATGCTGAACACACCAATTTATATTGCATACGCTCGCTCGAACTGAAATGATCATATGGGGTCGTATTGAGTCGATACAACACATGTGCAGATAAGAAAAAAAGGGATAGGTCGGGGGTGTTTTGTTTATGTTCAAGTCAAAGGAGGGTGTTTGGTATAGCTCCCTCAGCTGCGAAATACTCATCATTTGCAAGGTCACATAGCATTGGGGATCCTCCCCCCCTCCCCCCGATTTCCCATGCGTCTTCGCGCACTCTGTTTACCAGTTCGGAAAAAGGGTCAATTTACAAGAAGTTGTAACGTTCTTGCTTTTCATGCTACAAAAAATGTTGTACTGATGAAAGTTGTAGGAAATTTCATGTTCTTTAAACTTTGTATTTAAGAATTTTCGCGGTGTCGGATGAGAACTACTTCTGTCAAACCAGACTTGCTAGTCTGTGGAGCCCCGGGTAAGGGGGGGGGGCAGATGGAAAGAAAAATAGCAAAGGAAGAAGCTAATAATGTTGATAAACGGATAAACTTTCTCAAAATAAAGGTTCTAGTCAAATTTTGATAACTAATGTGACTTTTTTATGAGTAAATGCTTTTTTTTTTCGGGGTAGAGGAAAATTGTCTGTGTTCCGTGCGCTGCAGCGTGCTTCCTATTGGTGCTACAGAAAAGTTGTAATTATGAAAGTTGTAGGAAATTTTATGCTCTTTCACTTTTGTATTTAAGAATTTTCGCTAACTTAAACCATTTCCGAGATATTTCGAAAAAAACAAAAAAAGTCCCCTATTTTCGCCCCCCAAAAGTTCTCCCGGGGGCTTTCGAATTGGATAACTTGGTTTTTTCATGTCGGCACTAATGCGAACAATTAAAAAAAAAAAAAATCTTCTACTCCATTTTTTGCAAGGTAAAATGTATCTATTGACTGGACTATTTCTGCCTCTCGTAGCTAAGCAGCCGCAAAAGGAAGTGCTGCTTAACATCAGAAGATCAAAATATTTTCACTGTAAAAGATATAGCTTTTTACTTTGAATCATGTGCATTCAATATTTTACAGTTGAAATAAAATTATTATTTTATTCCCAAAATATCATTTAGTGAAAAAATTCAATATTTCAATTAGATACTAGCTGCTTGGTCCGGCATTGCACGGCCTACCTCTGAACAAAAAATTCACAAAACTTAAATATTTTACACGACAGGCCTTCTTACTAATTTTTTTCTAAAAGCTCTTTTATTTTTGCGTTTCACAGTGTAGTTTTTTACTATACATTTATCATATACATATCATAGCGTGATGTAATTAAAATAGTTTTTTTAATAGATTGTTGTCTTATTAACGCGGTGAAACCGCCGAGGACAGCCATGCCATAATAAAGGTTTTCGAAATAACAACTCATATCCATTATAATGCAAAGGATTTCTCATTTTTTGTTCTCCTGCTTTTCAAATAATTTATATTGCAAAAACTACAAGAGTTGTTCGCGATAAAAATTAATACTACGTGCGTGGCCTGCTAATGAGTTTCACGCTTGATTCAGTTAAGCCTTCATTCAAACTTCTCATTATCATTATTATTACTGTTTCATATCAACCACGTTTCGTAACAATGGATTCCTTACTTATTCATATAGGACAAATCGTTTTAGATTTGAGCAAAATTTGTAGATTTTTCTCTATTTCTTAAGAATCCCTTCATCAAACCTTACGTCAATTAAAAAAAAATAAGCCGGAAAAATTATGAATCTATCGATACCTGGTTAGACACTAGACAGTTCATTGGCGTTCAGGAGAAAGAAGCAGGACTCAATGCAAATAATACAATAAAATATTTTTTAAAAAAAGTGACAATATCTCAAAGCCTGAGGGGAAGAGGCAATTACCCTTCCAAATGATGGGCTTGCATCGCATGCGGCCCACCAATAATGCTACTGTTACGTGTGTGGCCCTTTACTGAAAAAGGTTGTGCTCCCCTACTGTAGAACATGCTTTTCATATTGCATATAAAGGTTTGCATTACTTAGTTACAATAAAAAACATTAGAAATGTCTTCTTTTCTTGTGCTAACAGTACAAAACTAACAAAAAACTTTAATTAATGAAATTAATTAAAAAACCGAATTTATTTTGTATTTTTAGTGTCACTTAAAGCTCAAAATGTTACATCGAAATAACCGATGGGATTAATCTTGAAAAAAAAAAAACATGTTATAAGTATTCGGATGCATTGTCGGAGAAGGATTGTTTAATCCGCTCATTAATGTTGTACTTTTTATAGTTTCATCATCGACGGTAATTCGGCACATGTGATCTTGATAAATTAATAGTTTCCCTCCCCGGGTCGATTACATGTAACTGAAGCTCATTCTGGTGAGAAATTAATATCGATGAAGTAGATAAAACGCGAGTAAAAAAAATGGCTCAAGAATAACCACCAACGCGTTTTATGTGAAAAGGGGTTGGTAGGGACGAAAAAAAATCCCTGCGAAACCCCTCTTGGAATCCGGAACTGGCCCCCTCTTTTGATTGACGTTATCTCTCCCCATAGGGCGTGACACATGGGCTTGACCAACTCGTCAAAGTAACTCGCGTTATCAGCTTTAGGCGAAAGAGTGTGCACACCAAAAAAAAATATTCGTCCTCTTCACCGGTTCTCAAGGGATGGGGCTCGTCCACATCCCCTCAGGGAGATGTCTGCAAGTTTGTGAATTCTCTAAATTTAGGAAGGACATTTTGAAATTTAATTCAAAAGAAAGAAAATATTCAGAAAAATTATCCCGGTCACCGGTTCCGCACACACCGTTAGGGACAGAATAACTTGTAATGTATATTTTTCTTTAAATTTAGGGAGAAAGTTTTGGAGCAGGATGCGAAAGAAAGAATGATTTGGAAAATGTATTTGACTCACCCACGATTCTTACGTCAAATTTTATTGTATTAAATTTTATTAGTTGAAAAAAAAAAAAAAAAAAGATATTTTCGCTTGGAGTAGAATATAGAAAAGAAAAAAGCTGTTCAGACTTCCAACTCTCAGTTTCCTTCCCACACACTATGGGCGGTCTTTACCACTTCTTATCCGAATGTTCCAATGTAGGAATGACCTTAAGGCCCCTCTTCACACAGAGTCTGAAAGCTTCAGATCCAATGTTAACCTACGGGAAAAATTGACTAACGGTTTTACAACTTCCTTTTAAGTTTTTGACTCCGATTTTTTTTTCGAGTATTTTTCAAGCCTATTTCTGAGTCTTTTACTTGTTACTTTTTAGAAATTTGCATTTCTCGATTTTTAAAAAATCGTCAAAAAATGAATTTCCTCAAAAACAAGGTACTGTTGCACATTTCGCTCAATAAAAAGTTAGCAAATTACGCTATCGAAATTTTAACTTTTAGAAGACACTCAAAACATTTCCAGCTTTCTTCCGAGATTTCGTTTGTAAAAATGCGACCAATTTTTAAATCAAAACAGGACGCCAATTTTTGAAAATATTTCCAAAAAAAGCTGAATTTGTCTACTAGCCACGCCTCTCCACGGATCCACCTTTCGTCTAGGGGAAAACACTATGGGGTGAAAAGATTTACAGCCACCTCTAACACTCCCCGCTGGCTGTCTCGTCTCCTCTTTTCCTGATGCTCCCTCTAGATTCTTCCGAGGCCCTCCCGAGAGACCACGTGACAGACCGAGAGCAAGAATATACAGGGGTCCCTCGTGTCGCTCTCGAGAAGCCTCCTCTCGCTATCTCGTGCCTCGCGATGTCTCCGCTTGTTGTCGGTCTCTTGAACACGAGTCAAAGGAGACCCCCCGTGTAGCGTGCTCCGCTCGCGGCCAAAGTGGGACCAGCGTGTCAGCCATTTTGTTTCACCCCTTATTCAGAATCGATATCATTATTATTGATTGTAAATGAGTCATTTTTTGTGTAGAAAATGCAATCAAAAGCAATAAATGCCCCCCTCCCTTTAAATTATTTATGCTGAATATTGTACAAGTAATTTTGTTTCGAAAACGAAATGCAATACTTCATATATCTATTGCTATTTTAAAATTTTATGAAAACTATGAATAATCTAAAGTCTAAAAATACAAAATAAGTATTATTTCAAATATGTAAAAGAATTTCAAATTATTTAGAGCTTTTTACAGCAAAAAAAAGTTTTCGGCTGTAAAATAGGTCAATAAAGGCTCTTAAAGATGCGTTCAAGTAGTTAAAATTTTATACATTTAATAAAAGAGTATTGACCCCCTTTTTTTAGCGAAATTTCGGGCTATAATTATAAGACATTTTATAGCACATTACTCAAAAACGAAAATGCTCATTTTAAATAAATAAAATAAAAACATAAATCTTTATTTTTCCAAACATCAACGAATATGTATGTTCTGAAGAAGGAAAAAAAAATAGGGGGAAGTAAAATTCTGTGTACCTGATAACTGATCGTTTGCACTTTTAGTTGGCACTAACTGTCTTAAATTTTGATGATATTTGACATTCAAAAACTATTTGATTGAAAAGATGTCAAAAGTAAAACGAATAAAAAGTGCGATCTAGAAAATATCTCACATCAATTTTGAAGAATTATAGAACAAACAAAAAATTACTTTTGCACTACAATATGGAAAGTAAATAAATACAGAAATATAATTTAAGCAGCTTTTTCTCAGATGAATTTTGTTTTCAGAAACACAGAACACACATTTTTTTCTGTATTAAAAAATAAGTTCCATGTAGCCTCCAAAATGCGTGTGCGGTGTAGCGTACATAGACTTAGGTGGCCCCCCCCCTGCAAGATTTGTAAGTGCGCTCCTCCCCCCGAGAAGAAAATTATATATAACTCTAAAAAATATATTTTTAGTGTGATTCATAGTGCTATTTTATCGTGCGCCCTCAGACATCTTGCACCCCCCCCCCGCGCCGAGGGGTCTGTGGGGTACGCCACTTTGTGTACGCAATGTTTTATTTCATTTTGCGTTTGCAATATTTATTGTTATTATTTATGTATTATAAAATAATAATTTTATATGTGTTTACTTTTATTATTAATTATTTTTATAATTTTATATGTATTTACTTTTGTTTTATCATTTTCTTTTCAACTGTATCTTGATTTTTATCATATACAGTCCTAACAGAATAAAATTTTTTGTCTGAAATTTTCTTTTCTTTTTTTATCATCTAAGTTTAATATAACTTAGATGATAAAAAAAGACTTATAAATAATAATCACTTGATTTCCGTTTTGAGAATTAATCCTGATTTTAAAATACAGTCAGTACCGTAATAATGTGATCCAGAGTGGACCAAAATGGTGGCCAATTTGTTTTTTTTACTGACCATTCGCTTGTCCGAGAATGTAGATAGCCCTCTCGTTGCACCCCTTATCTCCCCTTCTCTCGGGTCATAAATCTCTTCACTGCTCTCGACAAGCTCTCGCCAAGAGTGTAGAGCTAGCATGAGGCTTTAAGAATGTGCTTTTGAAAGTAAATCCACATCCCTCGCTTCGTGTGTAGAAAATAAATAGTATTCAGAGGATAATTCGAAGTCGAATTATTTGTTTAAAGTATTATGAACGTTTTTATAATGTTGTCGAATGCAAAATGTTGACATTTCTTCCCTTCCAGTATTAAATAGAAAAAAAAAATACTTTTTAACTGAATCGTATTCAAGACACAAGATACTTACTAAAATATTTTTCATTGTTTTATATGTCTTACATATTTCGACAAATGTACACACACAGAGAATGCTTTCTGAAGTTCAGCAAATGTTTTTGAAAACTTTGTCTTTAAAAGCGAGACTCGTCAAATTTCTTTAAAAAATGAATGCATAATGAAAAATGGAATTCATAATACAGTGAAATCCCGATACAACGAACTTCAATGAACCGTAAATTTCGTTTGTTGTGATGGGAATTTTGTTGTAATAATGAAAATTAAATCGGAAAATTAAATCGAAAGTTTATTCGGTTGAAACGGGATTTCGTTGTATCCCTTGCAACGGTATTTCACTGTACTTATCTTTTGTGAACTTTCCAGGGAAGAAAAGGATATGTACCATATTTCTTAAAAGCAATAACGAGTATGATTCGTTTAAACTGACAGATAAATAAATAACTGGTTTAGGTAGGTGTAGAACGCTGACCAATTTGCTTATTTTAACTGAATGAATGTACAAGATTCTTTCAGAATCTTTCAAAAGGTAAATTACATTGGACTTTCCTTTCAACAGAGAAATTATTTGACTAACATCTAAATATTTTAATAGCGCTTAAGATTTTACAATTTTTGCCGATCTAATTTGTTTTTTAATGTAGTCGCGCCCGTTTATGGCGAAGTCTATAGAACCAAATAACAATTTCGCTATAATCTTAATTTCTCTGTAAAAAATAAAATAGTAAAAAGGGTAGTCTTGATTAAATATCAAAAAGGGAAGTCGATACGCTTATAGCCAACCACAAAGCATCACATTTCTTGTCAAATTTTAATTGAAAGTGTCAAAATTTAAGGCCAGAGTTTAAATATCCTGGATTAAGAAGCAAATATATAAGCATATTTTCAATTAAGCAATGCATTTTTACTTATTTTCAATTCAACAAATATTTTGTGTTTTAGACGGGTAAGAAAAACTTTGGGTCTAAAAAGAGCTGCAATCCGTTCATATAGGAATGCGTTTGAAAAAAACCGTTCATGGTTTCGAATTACATTTCATTTCGGAATGTAGCTAAACGCACACCTATATGTCATGATTTTCAGGATGCAACAAATAACTTTAGTCACTTAAACTTTGAAATGCATAATGGACAGAAAAGAAGTGATAAAGATTCATTTCCGCCTTTCACATTTGCATTCCATATGCGATTTCCTGTACATCATTTATAGATTATTCCCTATTGATCAGGTGCAACCGGAGTATCTTTACACTTCATTATGATACTGAATCATCATTTAATTAGTAACTCTCCCTACAATAATTGATTTTTTTTACATTTGTTATTTTTTTCAAAATATTTTTTTCTTTTACCTAAAACATTAAAAATACGTTTTTTTTTCCTTTTATTCTATTTACTTTGTTTATTTGTCAATTTTGTAACTGCATATAATACCCATAAACGTATAAATGTTTTTAGTTAATTTTCTTCTGCCATTTTGATAAAAGAGCTCTACTGCATGCTTTTGAAATCAATATAACCAATGCTTCAGCTAATTGTGTTGCATGAAACAGTTCATGTTTACTATTGTACGTTTATGAGTTTTACATATGTTTATTAGTAACGAATAAACAATGTAAGTTTAATGCAAATGATTTCTTCTCTCCTAAAAACGCAAGGATTTGAATCAATGTTTATTTTATTACTTATATGATCTGAAATCTTAATAAAATACGTCTATCCTTACGGTGCCCAGTTTGGGAAACTCCTAACTTAGCGCACGGCATAAATTTGGATTATTTTGAATGTTACAATTGCTTGCATTAATGTAGCAGAAAAATTGTTCAGTACCAATTACCACTGTCAATTCTTAGTTTACAACTGACATTTATTACAGCTTGCTTTTATCAATTAAGAAAAATAAAAAATATGGCTGAGATATACATTCATTTATTTATTTATTTTTAAGTTCACGCGATGTTGTTGGCAACGATATCGTAAGTTTTAATTAGTTAAAATATTGATGTTTATTGATTTACTAGCTGATGTGCCCGGCGTCGCACGGGTTTAAATGCAACATGCCAAATCAAAAAAAAAAAAAATAAATAAAATAATAATAATAATAATATATGATTTTCAACTAAGCCCAGTAGAATCATATTTCTCAAAGCTATTTTTTGTGACCATGCGGTAGATTAACTGGGTGTGAAGGAGAACGTGAAATCACAAACTTAAATGTGTTATTTTTTTATCCGTGTGATTTTCCAAAAAAAAACTTTCTATGTTTTAACTGTTGCCAAAATCAATTCTCTTTTTATTTAACCCATTATCTATTATTGGCATAGATGAATATAAAAATCCTAAGAAAGCAATGAATTTCATACTTACTCCAGAGAAGCCTTGGTTCAAAATTTTCATCATGATTACTATTAATATTGTTGTTGCGAAGCAACCAAATTTTGCAACAATGGGTTGAAAATTTGATCATTTAATGAGGAAATGACATGAAATTTACTATTTTCCGTAATAACTTTTTTAAACTAAGCTTTTTAGAAATAAATTATAGCTTATCCTGCTCCCTGTTACTGTAGCTATCTACGGTGAAAAAATGGTTAAAATCGGTCCAGTAGTTTGGAAGATTATCCCGGACATACGTACAAAAAGTAGTCATTTATGTATATAGATTACCGCATTAAAAGAGTTTAAATTTCATTCACTATTTACTCTGCAAAGAAACGTGACTCATGTTTGATTGGCGTTTAGGTTTTTTTCTGAGGAGGGGGGGAATCATGGCCTGATTTGATTAAAACCCGTATAGACTTAATCAAAACTCAAAATATAGTTCACTGGTTACGTGCAGACTGAGAATGAAAGAGGCACTTTTTTAATTGGATTAGAATTAAATTCCATAGAGTAAAATAAAAATGTGCCCCTTTCATTCTCGGTGTTTGATATGCATGTGGCATGAGTGAAATAAAGATGCAATATTATTTGTTTGCAACATCATTGTAATGCAGTCAATTGTCAAACAAATGTTGGTAGAGAAGGAGGGAGTTCATGGTGCAGACTGCGACAATGTATCTTTTTGGGACTAAGGAGGTGCTATGGTCATTTTATAAAATTTAATTCAGCAATAAAAAATTGTAAATAATATTTTTTTTTGTAGATTTATTAGATTATGATTAAAGTGCAATTATTATAGTTCTACTAAATAAATAATTTGAAAGAATTTCTTTTTTAAACCCCGACGCAACAAGGAAGGGGGTTATAAGTTTGACGTGTCTGTATCTCTCGATCGAAAGTTCTTAGCTAGGTCTCGTCTTCGAACGGCATTAATTAACGAAGATACCAATTAAAAACATTTTAAATGGTTTTAGCCATTTTAGAAGTGAAAAGATACTTGAAAAATTTAAAAAATAGTACTCAAAGAAAGAGAAAATTTTTCTGCGTCTGATAGAATGTATTTGGAGCTTCCATCTTATATAGATCTCGAATTATAGCGATTTTAGCAAATGTGGCGTGGCGTGAGAAATAAAACTCAATGACTTTAAATGTTTATCTGTTTCTACTTTCTATTTGTTAACAATTAAAATACTTGTAATGGATTTTAGAATAAGAATTTCTCAAAAGGATTTTCAATTTCCCCTCTTTATTCTGCTTTTGCGAATAGCAAATTTGACTAGTAAGGATTATATTTCGTTTTCCGTGTTTACCATGTTCTTTCGGAAATAATGAAAGATATCCAAATTTAAAATGCTTTCTGATCAGTGGAGTTCATTTTACTTGAGGTCGGCAATCAGGGTCTTTTTTTTTTTTTTTTTTTTTTTTTTTTTTTTTTTTTTTTTTAAATTTAATCTTAGTACTTGTGTAATGTAATTGAATTCAACAATTCTATTATATCACTGTTTCAATTGTTCGTATCACTGTGATGGAAAGTCAATGCTTTTTCTCATTTTGTACAATTTCTTCCGCCACCCAAAAGGTGAGAAAATACCAACTCCGTGAATTTGATTGCGCAATTCAAGAGGACCCCTACAGTTGGATCAGGCTTACTGTCCTAAAATTTATTAAACCCTATATTTAATGACTCAAAAATCTTATTCGACAATATTGAGACGGCCACTTTGTTTTATTTATTCCGCAAGTGACTAGTGGCGATCTTGATCTTTAGTAAACGGGCAGTTTCAGTTATAAGATTTTAATTCCGTGCCTATGGAAACTGAAAATCTGGCATGCTATGTTTCAAATCACTAGTAGGCTTATCATATTTGTAGTGTCCGGCACCCCTAACGTAGAATTCTGATCGACCTCTCGCTTCTGGTCGCATGGGTTAGTTTATCCTAGTGCTCCCGTGCGAAGGAGGAGAGGGATGTTTTTCGAGAGACGGACCCCCGAGGTCAGAGAGAGAGGAGCGAGGTTGAACGCTGCCTCTGTTTGTTGGGTCATAGCAAAGTTATGAAGCTGTTTTATTATGATTGTGTACATAGTGTAATATAGTTGAATGTTGTGAATAGACCAATAAAGGTGAAGTGATTTAAAGAAGTAGTGTGAAAGTCAGTGGGTTCATCTAAACACTAACGAACCAAAGCGAGTAACGGTATGGAGAAGGCCGTACTCGCTACAATATTTATCAACTTTTTTTCTTTTAATTAACTTATTTGTTTATTTGATAGAATTTAATAGTTACTTCATTAAAATTTAGTGCGATTATGTGGGTTACTTATTTTGCTTTTCTTTTCTAAACTCATCATAATTAGCAAAATAATTCCATTATTTAGTAAAACTTCATGAAAGAAATGAATCAGCTTTACGGACGAAATAAGACTGAATAGTTTATATGGCGTTCAGGAAACCATCAATCAATTTATGATTTCAGTATTCGCAAATATTCAAAAATCAAATATTTGTTGAAAAAAATAATATTTTTATGTGAAATGTACAAGCATTAATAGGTGCGAGTAAAATTAATATCACAGGGAAGAATTACGCAACGTAAAATGAAACACTTAGCCAACTAACTGCCTTTCTTCTTTCAATTCAACAAGGGAGAGGATTCCCTACAGGATGATACAGCCTTAGACTGCTTAGACCATTTACATCTGTGGTTTTCGCCAGAAGCTTCTTTGATTGCTATTCACAATAGGGGTTCTTTCTCCCCTAAAGTGACAGGACACCGTGGAGACGAGTGTCCCCCCCCCTTTCTCCTCACTGTCCAGTCTATTGGCGGTTTAAGTGTCAATCACCTCACAGATGTACACTCCCCTCGTAAAGAGAAAGCAGGTGGCGTAAGACGAATTCCGATTTTCTTTTCCAATGAACAGGAGCCTTAAGGGAAAAACGAAGACGCGGGACAGAGAAGGCCCTCGGGATAGCCACTTCCTTTCAACTGCTGGCATCACACTGCTTCACGCTCACATTACAACGAAGATCTTAAAAGCCAATCGAACCACATCCTGTTTCCGTTCATACAGCAGACCTGAAAATTGCTCCGCTTCAGCTGATTAACGATAGTTGTAACCATGTAAAAGTGCTTTCGTTCTCAAGAATGCAAGCCAATTCGTGGCATTGATTTTATTGTCTATGTGCGCAGATTTACCACCCATGACAGTTTTTATTGTAACTCATTGCTTAGAGCCCTCATCCGCCATCTGACATCTTTGGGACCAGGAACTGGATAACGTATGGGGCTTGTTGTGGATAATCCACTGCATTTTTACAACCGTTTAAATGGTCTAAAATGCGCCCTCTACACTCTTCCGAGGCCCTCCCCGAGAGACCACTGTGACAGACCGAGAGCGAGAATGTACAGGGGTCCCTCACCTCGCTCTCGCCAAGCCTCCTCTCGGGTCTCGCCATGTCTCCGCTTGTTGTCGGTCTCTTGGATACGAGGCAAAGGAGACCCCCCTGCTAGCCTGCTTTGCTCGCGGCCAAAGAGGGACCAGCGCGTCAGCCATTTTGTTTCACCCCTTATTCAGAATCAATGTCATGATTGTTGATTGTAAATGATAGTCATTTTTATGTAGAAAATGTAATCAAAAGCAATGATTGCCCCCTCCCTTTAAATTATTTATGCTGAAAATAGTACAAGTAATTTTGTTTCGAAAACGAAATGCAATACTTCATGTATCTATTGCTATTTTATATTTTTATGAAAATTATGAATAATCTAAAGTCTAAAAATACAAAATAAATATTACTTCAAATATGTAAAAGAATTTCAAATTATTTAGAGCTTTTTACCGCAAAAAAAAAAGTTTTCGGCTGTAAAATAGGTCAATAAAGGTTCTTAAAGATGCGTTCAAGTAGTTAAAATTTTATACATTGATTACAACAGTATTGACACTTTTTTTTTTTTAGCGAAACTTCAGCCTATAATTATAAGACATTTTATAGCACATTACTCAAAAATGAAAATGCTCATTTTAAATAAATAAAATAAAAACATAAATATTCTTTATTTTTCCAAACATCAAAGAATATGTATGTTCTGAAGAAGGAAAAAAAAAGAGGGGGAAGTAAAATTCTGTGTACCTGATAACTTATCGTTTGCACTTTTAGTTGGCACTAACTGTCTTTAATTTTGATGATATTTGACATTCAAAAACTATTTGATTGAAAAAAAGTCAAAAGTAAACGAATAAAAAGTGCGATCTAGAAAATATCTCACATCAATTTTGAAGAATTATAGAACAAACAAAAAATTACTTTTGCACTACAATATGGAAAGTAAATAAATACAGAAAGATAATTTAAGCAGCTTTTTCTCAGATGAATTTTGTTTTCAGAGCCACAGAACACGCATTTTTTTCCTTGTAGCCTCCAAAATGCGTGTGCGGTGTAGCGTACATAGACTTAGGTGCGCCCCCCTGCAAGTTTTGTAAGTGCGCCCCTCCCCCCTAGAAGAAAATTATATATAACTCTAAAAAATATTTTTTCAGTGTGACTCATAGTGCTATTTTTCGGATCGTGCGCCCTCAGACCTCTTGCACCCCCGCCCCGCGCCGAGGGGCTGTGGGGTACGCCACTGCGTGTACGCAATGTTTTATTTCATTTTGCGTTTGCAACATTTATTGTTATTATTTATGTATTGTTATTTTTATGTATTTATTTATGTTTTATCATTTTCCTTTCAACTGTATCTTGATTTTTATCATATACAGTCCTAACAGAATAAAATTTTTTGTCTGAAGTTTTCTTTCCTTTTTTTTTCATCTAAGTTTAAACACTTGATTTCCGTTTTGCGAATGAATCCTGTTTTTAAAATACAGTCAGTACCGTAATAATGTGATCCAGAGTGGACCAAAATGGTGGGTAATTTGTTTTTTTTACTGACCATTCGCTTGTCCGAGAATGTAGATGGCCCTCTCGCTCCACCCCTTATCTCCCCTTCTCTCGGGCCATAAATCTCCTGGCTGCTCTCGTCTCGACAAGCTCTCGACTAGAGTGTAGAGCCGGCATAAGGTGGACAAGGGTCGGGAAGAGGTATGGGGAGGGGTTGTGGGGTAGATTGATCAGAGTATGGTTAATTTCGGTCTTCCGGCGGCCATGTTCCTTGGCCGTGTGTTCATTGTGCGTAGAACATGTTTCAATTTTAAGCTCTTATGACACGACGAGGAAGATGAGGGGGGATTATGCTTTCCTAAAGATTATCCCGAAATGCGTTTTTTTGAGGAGTGTATTTAAACTAACTATACTCAACAATTTATTTGGGATACACTTCAAAATGTAAGTAAAATAATATCTATATCTTGTACTCTCATTTATCTCCGCTCTATAGAATCCTCATAATCTTTCCCATCTGCTTAATTGTCTATGCTGTTCTCTGTTGCTCGTTGCCTCATCCATTAGCTCATACCACGTGATTTAGCCTGAATTCTTACGACCTTTCTACTTAAGATTTTTCTCTCTCTCTTTTCATACTCTCCATCTTCTTTCTCTCTCTTTCTTCTTCTTAATCTATCCTCTTTATCTCTTCTCTCTTGTGTTCTTTCATCTTATCTATCCTCTCTCGTCTTTCTCTTATCTCTCTTTTCTACTGCTCATAGGTTCATACCTTTATCCTATTTTCTCTAGGATAATTCTACTCTTCTTTCATTACCTTCTTTTCTAAATTTTTTTCTATCTACTTCTTTCTACTCTTCTCTATCTTATATCGGCTTATTCCCCCTTAGTTCCTAATCGATGTTCATTAGGTTTCAGTGGCTGTTCTCTTATTTCAGGCATGATCTCTTCTAATAGTACTAAAATCTCTATTGGCTAACCCTTTTTCGCGATATTGTGTTATATATCATTAGACTGGTTACTATTCCTAATTGCCTTGTACTTCATCTACCACCCCCGTGGTTGTATCTTAATTCTTTCTCTCTTCGTCTCTCTCTGTGCGTTTATCGGTTAGGCTGACCTAGACTCATTCCTTCTCATTTATTCTACTCGTCGGGAGCAGGGTGTTCTCTACTGATTATCATCTTCGGATTCTGGGTTTAACAATAATCATTTTCATCTTTCTAGACTTTATCTACGTGACACCTTCTTGGCCTTCATAATTCTAGAGCCTCTTGACTGGCCACAGAGTGCATTTTGAACCATTTTTCTTCTCGCCTGCCTAATGAGGCTATGATGTAGTTTTTTTCGCTAATCGTATTCTCCTTCATTATCCTTGCGTATTGCTTCTCTTGTCATAGTCACACACTTATCGCCTAGTGAGTCTTTTACTCTATTACTTATTCTTCATCTGCTTCGGTTGGTGAGTGCGCAGGCTTGTATGATTTTCTCTACTGACTTCTTCTATCTACTCTGCTCTTTACTCCTTACTCTCTCTCCGTTCTTCTTATCTCTTCTACTTACTATTAATTTGTCTTATCCTCTATTCTATCTTCTACATCTTTTCTTCTTTGTTCTGATCCTCTAAGTCTCCAAAATTTTGTCTCGATGATCTTGCTCCATTCATAGTACTCTAACTCTTATCTTCTTCTAGCTTCTTTTCTCTTCTCTGCTTTTTAATTTTCTCTTCTTATAACTCTATTTAATGTTTCTTCTAACGTATCTTTCCTTCTTTCTTGGCTAATTTTTTATCTCTAATTCTCTCTACTTATATCTCTCATCTCACTCTTCTTTGATCTCGCTTCTTACTTATTTTATTCTTTCTTCTACTCTCTGCTCTCGTCTTTTTTCTTCTAGTCTCCTAGCTATCTTTCTTTGCTCTTTCTGTGTGTGTTGTGTGTGGTAATCATTCATTATTCTACTCCTTCTTTAGTTACTAAATGTTCTCTTCTGTGCTACTTCTACTTTTTACTCTATTGTCCTCTTCCTCTTTTTATCTAAGTCTCTCTTCTCTTCTCTCTCTACAGGAATCTCTTTTCTCTTATCTTCATGCCGTGTATGCTTCTCTTTATTTTTTAAATATTTCGTCTGACTCTAGTTATTCTCTACTCTCTCTCTTTAGTGTTGAGACCTAAGTTTTCTCTCTCTCTTCTCTCTTTTACTTCTCTTTTTTATCACTTATCCTCTTTTTCTCTCTCATCATTCTGCTTACGTACATCTCTGTTACTTCCTTCTAGTTTCTAGTAACATGGCTTCTTCTGCTCTTGCTATCTCCTGATTCATCTAATCTTCTTTCTTTATGCTTCTTGTCCTTCTCTATTATCTCTCGTCTCACTTTTCTATCAACTCGACTATACTCTGTACTTGTTAATCTTACTTTTACTGTGGCTAAACTCATTCTGCTTTCTTTTTCTCTTTTTATCGGTAATTTCTAACGTTCCTCTCTACTCAACATCTCTAGTGCTATTCTTTCTTTTCTTTTTATTTAGGTCTCCTAGAATCTTTAAATTTTTTTCCGTATCACCATTTCTTCTCACTTCTTTCTTGCTCTGTTTCTTTAAAACGGTTTATATCTCTACTACTTATCTCTTCTGATCTCTTTCTCTTTCTGCATCTCACTGCTCTTTCTCCTTCTTCATTCCTTCGTGTTCTCTTGTCTACTACTCTTACTACTTTTCTTATCTTTCTTGCCTGGTTGACTTCTACTTTTTTCTAACTTCATTCTACTGACTCTCCTATTACTTCGTACTCGCTAGCATCGATTCTCATACAATCTTATTATACTATATTCTAACTGCTTTTCTATATAATGTCTCTTCCTACTCTGCCTTCTTCTATTCTCTGCTTCTCTATTGTTTCTTGTCTCTCTCTCTACTACTTAATGTCATTTCTTCAGTTCCTTAAATGACTGCTGTTTTTGAGGAAAAAAATTCGTCTCTCTTAATTCTATACTCTTGAATAGTTTTTACTACTTTATCTCTATTATCTCTCTTCTCTCCTGAATTCTTCTTCTAGTGTGCTATCTATGATCTCCATCTCTGTCTCTAAATTTCTCTCCTTCCTTTTCTCTACTCTCAAAACTTCTTTGTATAGTCGTTGCTTATTTACCTTCTCTATGGTACATCACTTAAAACTATCTACAAAATACATATATAACTATCTAACACTTACTTTCTTGATCTCTATCTGCTCTCTCTCTTACTTCTGCTTTCTTACTTCTGCTCCTTTCATATGTCCTATCTCTCTGACTATTTTTCTCATGACTCTCTCATTTTCTCTGGTTCTCTCTACTCTTCAACGTTACATACTAACTCTACTAACTCTTTGACTCCTCTATCTCTGTCTTTTTCTTTCTATCGCTTTTCTGCTTAGGGAGTTGCTTCTCTACTTCCATTCTATGTCTTTACTATCCTAAGTGCTTTTTATCTATATTCTACTTACTCTGCTTAGTCTAATTCTCTCTTCTCTAGCTCTCTTCTAGCAGTCTTTCCTCCTCTGTTCTCTTTCTATCACTCTTCTCGTTTTTACGTTCCTGTCTCCTTTCGGCTTTAACTGGCATATCCGATTCTCTATTACTGAACGTCTGTCTTAACTCATTCAATTGTCTAACTTCTATCTCTTCTAATCTGACTCTTTATATCTTCGTGTCTACTCTTCTCTTTCTAAACTCTCTTCTCTATGGTTATCTTTTACCTCTCTCTGTGCTTCCTATCACTCTTCTCTTAATATCCCTGTCTGTACTTGCTCTCTCACTCTTTTCTCTTGTATTCTTCGTCTCTTTTTCTCCTCTTATCTTATTACTCTCTTGCTCTCTTTTCTAGACCCATAGTTCTTACCTCACTTATTCAATCTTTTATAAAATCATTCTCTAGCTATTGATTGCTAACGTTTTTTCATCTTCTTTCTCTGTCTTCTATCTCCTCTTCTTTCCTTTCTACATTACTCTCTCTACTCTTCGATTCTTCATCTCCTTAGTACTCCTCTATCTTCATCTATCTTCTCTACTCTACCTATCTTCATCTTCTCTCTTCTATCTTCTCTCGCTCTCTGCTATCTCTCTCTATATCTCTTCTCTCTGACCTGTCTCTTCTCATATCTCCTTGCTCACTCTTTCACTAATCTAATCTCTTACGTCTCTCTCTCTATCTCTCGTCTCTTCTCTATCTCTATCTATCTCTCTTATCTTCTACTCCTGCTTCTCTTCATCATCTCTCTCTTCTGCGGCTCTCTTATCTCTTCTAATCTCCTATCCTATCTTCTTCTCTTCTTCGCCCCCCCTCATCTCTAGCATCTGTCTCTCTGATCCGTCTCAGTCTTGCTATCGTTCCTACTATTCTCTCTACTCTGCTCTTCATCCTGCTCCTCGTCTACATCTGCTCTCTCATCTGATCTTGACTTCTCGAACTTACTACTATCTCTCCTCATATCTCTGATCTCTCTCTCTCTTACTCGTCTCTGTACATCTCAGTCTATCTACTTCTCTCTTCTTTCTCTTCTTAGCTTCTACTGTTCTGTCCTCTCGTCTATCTCTGCTCTGTCTCTGCTCCTGTATCTTCTTTATCACTCTTCTCTTCTGTTCTTATCTTCTCTCGCTTCTTCTCTTCTCTAATCTCTTCTTGTCTTTCTCTTCTATCTCTTCTTCTTCTCTCTTCATCTCTTCCTTCTCTAATCTCTTCTCTATCTTCTCTGTTCTTCTTCTATCTTCTCCTCTTCTTTTCTCTCTTCTTCTTCTCTTCTCTCTATCTCTCTTCTCTTCTACTATCTTCTGTATAATTCTTCTCTCTTCTAATCTTCTTCTTATCTTTCTTCGTATCTCTATCTCATCTCTCAATCTTCTATCCTATCTCTTCTCTTGTTCTCTCTCTCTCTCTCTTCTTCTTCTCTATCTCTTCTTCTTCTTCTCTCTTTTCGTCTCTTCTCTTTCTTCTACTTTTTCTGCTCTCTATCTCTTCTTCTTCTTATCTCTCTTCTCTTCTATCTTCTTTCTTCTCTACTCTTCTTCTTCTTCCCTATCTTTCTCTCTTCTTCTTCTCCTTCTCTTCTCTTCTCTCTCTCTTCTCTTTATCTTTCTTCTTCCTCTATCTGTCTACGTCTCTCTATCTCTTCTTCATCTCTACTTTCTTTCTTCTTTCTATCTTTTCTGTTTCTATCTCTTCTTTATCTCCTTCTCTATCTTCATATCCTACTCGTTCACTTCTCTCTTCTCGTTCTTCTTTCTTTCTATCTCTCTTCTCTTCTAATCTGTTCTTTCTCTATTCTCTTCTCTCTCTATCTGATCTCTTTTTCTCTCTCTTCTAATCTTCTCTATTTCTCTCTTCTTCTTTCTTTCTCTCTTGTCATCTTCTTCTCTCTCTCTATCTGTCTGCTTTTATCTTCTCTTCTTTCTTCTCTTTCTTCTAATCTTCTCTTCCTCTCTACTCTCTTCTATCTTCTCTCTCATCTCTCTCTTCTCTCTTCTCTCATTCTTCTTCTCTCATCTTTCTATCCTATCTCTCTCTCTTCTCTATCTTATCTTCTCTCTCTCTCTTCTACTTCTCCTTGTCTCTTCTTCTCTTTCTCTCTATCTCTCTGCTTCTTCTCTTCTTTTCTCTCTCTTCTATCTCCTCTTCTCTTTCTCTCTTCTCTATCTTTCTTCTTTCTTCTTCTCTCTATTCTCTTCTCTATCTCTTCTCTCCTTATCTCTGCTTCTCTCTTTATCTCTATCTTCTATCTCTATCTCTACTCTTTCTGCTCTCTCTTCTCTGATCTTTTCTCTCTATCCTCTATCTTCTCTTCTTCTCTTATCTGATCTCTCTCTCTCTATCTACTACTTTCTCTTATCTTCTTTCTAACCTTCTGCTATCTCTCTCTCTCTTCTGTCTCTCTGTCTTTCTCTCTCTTCTCGTCTATCTTATTCTACTAATGCTCATCTCTCTCTGCTTACTCTCTCCTCTCTTCTGCTCTTATCTCTTTCTTCTGTCATTTTCTCTATCTTCTTCTCTCTTTCTCTCTCTTCTTATCTCTCTTCTTATCTTCTCTATCTTTCTCCTTCTCTTCTCTTCTTTGTGCTCTTTCTCTGATCTCTTCTGTCTTCTCATCTTCTCTTCTTATTCTTCTCTATCTTTCTCTGCTCCGTTTCTCTTTCTTCCTATCTTCTTCTATCTTCTTCTTCTCTTCATCTCTATTCTCTCTCCTTCTCTTCTGCATCTCTCTCATATCTCTTCTCTTTCTTCTTCTTCTCTCTCTTCTTCTCCTCTGCTCTCTGTTCTTCTTATCTCTCTCTCTCTTCTTCATCTCTTCTGGATCTCTCTATCTTCTCTCATTTCTTCTCTCTATCTCTTGCTCTCTTCTCTTCTTCTGATCTTCGTCTCTTATCTCTTTTCTCTCTCTTATCTCTCTCTACTTCTCTTCTTTTCTCTCTCTCTGTTCGTACTCATCTTCTCTTCTTCTTCTACTCCTCTCTCTTGTTCTATCTCTCTTCTCTCTCCGTTCTTCTTCTCTATCTTTCTCTCTTCTTTTCTCTTCTTCTCGTCTCTCTCTCTTCGTTATCTTCTTCTTCTGTTCTATCTCTTCTACTTCTTTCTTTCTCTATCTTCTTCTTCTTCTTTCTCTTTCAAATCTCTCTCTTCTTCATCTCTCTATTCTCTATCTGCGCTTCTTTTCTCTTCCATATTCTTCTTTCTTTCTTCTTCTCTGTCTTTCACTCTCTTCTGCTACTCTTTATCTCTCTTCTATCTCTACTTTCTTCTCCTATCTCTATCTCTTTCTTTCTCTTCTCTCTTCTGCTTCTCTCTCTTTCTATCTCTTCTCTCTCTTCTAATCTTCTCTCTCTATCT
Source organism: Uloborus plumipes (assembly GCA_038373865.1). NCBI lineage: Eukaryota > Metazoa > Arthropoda > Arachnida > Araneae > Uloboridae > Uloborus > Uloborus plumipes. Next base: position 41,018 of record JAXGGA010005023.1, read on the forward strand.
CTCTTTCTTGCTATCTTCTCATCTCTCTCTCTTGCTCTCTCTCTTCTCTTCCTCTTCTTCTTTCTATCTTCCTCTCTTCTCTCTTCTTCTCTTCTATCTCTACGTCCTCTACTTCTTCTTCTCTCTTCTTCTCTTATCTGCTTCTCTCTCTCTCTTCTATCTTATCTTATCTCTATCTCTTCTCTTCTCTCTATCTACTATCGTCTATCTTCTTCGTGCTCATCGTCTTCTCTCTCTTCTATCTCTTCTCTCTCTCTCTCTTCTGTTTATCCTTCTCTTATCTCTATTATCATCTCTTCTATCTCTCTCTCTTCTCTTTTATCTCTTCTCTTCTCTGCATCTATCTTTCTCTATCTGCTTCTCTTATCTCTTTCTCTATCCTATCTGTCTCCTTCTCTCTTCTCTCTATCTCACTCTGCTTCTTCTTTTCTACTCACTTTCTCTGCTCTTTCTTCTTCTTCTCTATCTTCTCTTTCTCTGCTTTCTCTTACTTCTCTACGTCTTCTCATCTGCATCTTCTCTTCTCCTTCTCTAACTTCTCCTTCCTCTGTCGTCTTCTCTTCTCTTCTTTCTTCTCTCATTCTCTTCTCTTCTCTTCTCTTCTTCTTATCTTCTTCCTGTAATCTGTCTCTATCTCTTTCTATCTTCTTTCGTCTTGTCTTACATTCTTCTTCTGATCTCTTCATCTCTTTCTTCTTCTTCTCTCTACTTCTCTATCTTCTTCTCTCTTCCTCGTGCTCTCTTCTCCTTTCTACTATCCTCTTCTCTTCTCTTCTTTCTCTTCTCTCTCTCTATTCTCTTTCTCTCTTTCTCTCTTCATCTTCTTTCTCTTTCTCTGCTACTCTTCTTTCTCTTTCTCGTTCTAATCTTCGCTTCTTCTCTCTTCTCTTCTCTCTTTCTGTATCTCTGTTCTCATACTCTTCTCTCTCCTTCTCTCTGCTCTTCCTGTCTCTTCTTCTTCTTTCTTATCTCTCTGTACTTCTTCGCTCTTCTCTCTCTTCTTCTCTTCTCATACTTCTCTTTCTGTCTTCAATCTATCTTCTTCTATCTCTACTCTCTCTTCTATCTACTCTCTTATCTCTTTCTACTGCTTCCTCTCTTCTATCTTCTGTTCTATCTGCTCTCTCGTCTCTCATCTCTTCTTCTTCTTGATCTCTCTTTCTTTCTTTCTCTCTTACTCTTCATTCTCTCTTTTCTATATCTACTTTTCTCTACTCTTCTGTCTATCTCTCTCTTCTCTTTCTTCTCTGCTCTTATCTCCTCATCTCGCTATCTTTTCTATATCTTCTATCTCTATCTAATCTGCTCTCTCGTTTCTACTCTTTCTCTTTGCTCTATACTTCTATCTTCTTCTATCTGTCTTCTCTTTCTTCTTCTCTCTCTCTCTATCTTCTCTATATCTTCTTCTTATCTCTTCTCTCTGTTTCTGCTCTCTTATCTCTCTTACTTCTTTTCTCTTCTGATCTATCTCTCTCCTCTCTCTCTCTACTCTCTTTCTCTTTCTGATCTGTCTACATTTGCTCTTCTTTCTTCACTCCTGATCTTCTCTTCTAATCGTTTCATGCTTCTCTATCTTCTCTCTCTCTTCTCTTACTCTGTCTCTCTCCTTCTCACTCTCTATTCTGCTCTTCTCTCTATCTCTCTTTTCTCTCTTCTTATCTTCTCTTCCTATCTTCTTCTTCTTCTATCTCTACTACTCTTGTCTCTTCTTCTTCTTCTTCTCTCTCTCTTAGCTCTCTTTCTTATCTAGTCTGGTCTACTCTCTCTTCTCTTCTATCTCTCTTCTTCTCTATCTTCTTCTTCTCGTACTATCTCTTCTATTCTTCTTATCTCTATCTTCTTCTCTTCTTCTACTCTCTCTCTTCTCCTTCTTCTCTCTTCTCTTATCTTCTTCTGTTCTTCTTCTCCTCACTATATTCCCTTCTATCTCTTTCTCTTCTTATCTGATCTTCTTTCTTCTCTTCCTTTCTCTTCTTCTCTCCTCTTCTCTCTTTATCTCTGCTCTATCAATCTATCTTCTCTTCTTCTCTTCTTTCTCTTCTCTCTGTTCTATCTTCTTCCTCTATCTTATCTTCTCTCTTCTCTTCTCTCTTCTTCTCTTCGTCTTCTCTTCTCTCTTTCTTACTCTGCTATCTCTCTTCTTCCTCTTCTTCTCTTCTTCTCTCTTATCTCTTCTCTTCTAATCTTCTTCTACTCTATCTCTATTCTCTCCTCTTTATCTCTCTTCTATCATCTCTCTCTCTCTTCTCTCTTCTTCCTATCTCTCTTCTTCTTCCTTTCTCTTCTCATCTTCTCTCTTCTATCTCTTCTCTCTCTTTCTCTCTCTCTTCTTCTTCTTATCTCCTCTTCTGTCTTCTCTTCTCTCTTCTCTCTTCGTCTCATTCTTCTCTTCTCTCTCTCTATCTTCATTCTCTCTTCTTCTTTCTCACTCTCTTCTCTCTTTCTCTCTATCTCTTACTCTCTTCTTCTCTTCTCTCTTCTCTTCTGTCTCTCTCTCTCTATTATCTTTCTCTTCATTCTATCTTCTTCTTTCGTCTCTTCTTCTATCTCTTTCCTATCTCTCTCTTCTCCTTCTCTTTCTCTTCTTCTCTGCTTATACTCTCTCTTCTTCTCTTCTCTGTCTTCTCTTTCTTATCTCTCTCTTCTCTATCTGCTATCTCTTTCTACTATCTCTATCTACTATCTTCTCTCTCTTCTATCTATCTCTCTCTCTCAGTCTTATCTTCGTTCTCATTCTTCTCTCTCTCTATCTCTTCTTCTGCTTCTCTTCTTCTACTCTCTCTCTATCTTCTTCTTCTCTTTCTCTGTCTCTCTTTCTTCTCTCTATCTTCTACTATCTCTTCCTTTCTTCTGCTTCTCTTTCATCTTTCTTCTTTCTCTTCTACTCTCTTCAATCTCTCTTCTTATCTGTGCTCGCTTCTCTTCTTCCTCTCTTTCTATCTCTGTATTCTTTGCTAATCTCTCTTCTGCTCTCTCTCTCTGATCTCTATCTATCTTCTCTCATCTCTCTATCTCTTCTCTTCTCTCTGATCTTCTTCTATCGTTCTTGCTCTCTATCTCTATCTCTCTATCTCTCGTTCTGTCTTATCTCTCTTCTCTCATCTCTTCTTTCTCTCTCTGCTTTCTTTCTTCTCTCTCTGTTCTTCTTCTCTTGTCTTCTGTGTCTTCTATCTTCTTCTGTCTCGTTCTCTCTTCTATCTTTTCTCTTCTCTCTTCTCTTTCTCTTTCTCTTCTCTCTGTCTCTTCTATCTCTCCTTCTAATCTTCTCTTCGTCTTTCTAATCTTCTTCTATCTTCTGCTCTCTTTCTCTTCTCTCTATCTCATCATCTCTATCTCTCTCTATCTCTTCTACTCTTCATCTCCTTCTCTCATCTCTTCTTCTCTTCTTGCTTCTCTATCGTTCGTCTCTTACTCTTCTTCTCTATCTTTCTTATCTACTCTGTCTCTTCTCTTCTCTTCTTCTTTCTTCTTCTTTCTATCTCTCTCTTCTTCTCTCTTCTCTTCTTTCTTCTTCTGTCTTCTTCTCTCTTCTCTCTTCTCTCTCTATCTTTATCTTTCTTCTTTCTCTTCTTCTTATCTCTTCTCTATCTCTCTTCTTTCTTCTTCTTTCTACTCTCTTCTCTCTTATCTCTCATATCTCTCTCTTCTGTTCTATCTCTCTTATCTTCTTCCTTATCTATACTCTCTCTATTCTCTATCTTCTCTTTTCTCTCTTCTGTCTTTCTTCTTCTTTTTCTTTTCTCTTCTCTTTATCTTCTATCTTATCTCTTCTCTTCTATCTTTCTACTCTCTCTCTTCTTTATCTTCTTCTTCTTCTCTTCTCTCTTCTTATCTTTTCTCTTCTCTTCTCATTCTCTACTTCTGCTTCTCTTATCTCTTCTTTCTTTCTATTCTTTCTCTTCTTCTTTCTTCTTCTTTTCTTCTTCTTCTCTTCTTCTCTATTTCTTCTCTTTTCTTCTCTTTCTTTCTATCTTCATCTTCTT
>JAXGGA010005023.1:77500-82001 GCA_038373865.1 Uloborus plumipes
ACTGTCACAAAGTAACATTTTCAAACTAATTTTACACTAAAGATAAAATGAGGACTTCGCCATAAAATACATTTATTTCGCTTCGTATCCCGTTTTCCACCTCAAACTACAGAATAAAATGTAAAATGCTTTTTTTAATTATAAAGACTACTTCTTTGAGCTTGGTTCGCATTAAAGAGTAGGAGATAAAATAATACTGTCGGCCCCGTTTATACGATTACTGTCGGTTCCAAGAAATATTATTTGTGTAAGCGGGATTTTTAACATTTCGTCGATGGCACTGGGAGTATTCGGTTCCAGGATATTTTACGTGGGCAATTCCATTTTAAAATAAGGCGAAAGACATAAAAATGAAAGTCGTATGAATTAATAACTACGGCACTTTTCTAGAGTCTTGGAGTGTATAGCACACTAAAAAGTAAAAAAATGTGCTTAATGTTCACATTTTGTGAAGAAGTTTGCTTAGTATGTGAACGGCGAAAAAATATATATAAACGGAGTAATTTGACCTTATTTCAATCTCTGATAAATAAAAAGCTAATGAAGTAAGAGGAATTATCGATTGGTTTTACTATATACCAATGTTTGAACTAAATTAAAGAGATACTAAAATATCTTTACGCATTATTAATTGATTAAATGCATTGCTTTAAAATTCCATTAAATTTTGATACGTCTGTTACACAAATACGTCCTTTTTTCACTTTCTGAAAAAAATTCTTATTGGCTCTAATTCTTCTTCTCAATTTTCTGACTTCATAAACATCCGATTGATGTAGTAACCTATCAGGAAAAAAATTTATACATTAAAGGGCTTTTTTAACCGACTTCAACAAAGAAGGAAGTTATACAATTCGTCGGAGAATTTTTTTTTTTTTTTTGGTATGTTACAAGATAACTCGAAGACGCCTGGACCGATTTCAAAAATTCTTTTTTTGTTAGAAAGGTCTTTCTTTCCGATTGGTTCCATCCTCTCGTGGTTCGAGTTCGATAACGGGAACCTGCAGAAATCTTTCGAAAAAGAAATTGGGATAATGACCATTTTGAACGCCAGGCTTCTCTGGATTGCATAATGAAATTCCTTTCTATGGTCTTTTTGAAAATTTTAAACCGAGTATCTTTCTATGTCCTGCTTTTTTTCTCCTGAACTCCAACGAACTGAAAGTCGTACCAGGTACTGATTGATTCGTAATATTTCAGGTTTTATTAGTCTTAATTTACATACGGTTTGATAAAGGGATTCGGAAGAAAGTGATTAAAATCTCCAAATTTTTGCTCAAATTTAAAGCGATTTGTCCTAAATGATTAAATATAAAATCCATTGTTACAGAACGTGATTGATATGAAACAGTTATTATAATGATCATGAAAATTTTGAATGAAGTCTTAACTGAAGCAAACCTGAAACTCATTAGCGGGCCACGTATGTAATATGTCGTGAAATTTTATGAACTTCGAGAATCTAGTGTTTTGAAATATAAATTAGTTGAAAAGCCGTTAATATTTAGCCTTTAATTAAACTAGTACACAAATAAATACCAGAGAATAAGAAGAATTTTTTTTTAGTGTTAATCGTTTAAAATTTTAGACGCGTTGATACTTTCTTTCTTTTTTTTCTTACATAGTTTATTTTATGAAGCATTTACTTAAGAAAATTAGGTGAAGTTTTGCAATGGAAACATTACCTTATTTCATATGTACATTTACACTAAAAAGAATAAACAAAAAAAAAAAAAATTATGAAAAAAAAAAAAATTGAACCGACTTTGGAACTTCACTCAGCAAATGCTCTAAAAAGTAAAAAATAACTTTATTCTTTGAACACCATCGATACTACATTTAAACATAAGTTTTGAAGTCGGCGCAAAAACTATAGGTAAAATGACGTTTACTATATTTTGCCAACATTTTCAGAGAAATCATTGAAAATTGAGAGCTGAATATTTGTACCATTACATAAATATGTATTTTTCAATGAATGCGAATAAAGAACCTGGATTCATTTAAATTTTATATTTATAGTTTCGAATGATTCTCTTTAGCTTTTTTGCGCCGACTTCAAAACTTATGTTTTAAATGTAGTATCGATGGTGTTCAAAGAATAAAGTTATTTTTTACTTCTTAGAGCATTTGCTGAGTGAAGTTCGAAGTCGGTTCAATTTTTTTTTTCAAAATATTTTTTTATCATGTTATTTCACACAATTTAAAATGGAACTTAAAATTGGATGGGGAGAATGGATTATGTTTTCAATTTTTGAGCGTGATCCGAATTGATTAGAAAAAGAAAATTAATAAATGATGCCGTTAAAATCAATTTATACTTCCCAATTTCAAACAAACATAAAATTTTAGACAAGTAATTTCTGTTTGTAATTTTATAACAAGATTAGCCTGTGCAAGAAGGAAATGTACATCAATTGAAAAAATAGAAAAAGATTAACAGGGAGCGAAGTTAAATGTTTAAAATAGGAAAAGGATTGCACTAATGTGTTTTGTATTTTTCTTGTGTTATTTCATGAAAGAAACTGAAACATAACAGAAACATCCCCCCCCCTCCCATCACCTATAACTGCGCTCGTAAGAAATCCGGTTTCGAATTATAAGACTGATTTTTCAATTTTTATTTTTGTACAATATTTCGCTTAGGCGGTGATTTTGTTCAACCTACATGCCAAACATTCGTAATTGAGCCTCTAGTTTGGCGCATATGGATTTTTTTTATTAAAATAAGTCCGCCAGGCGACCGGCAGTGCAATTAAAATATTTTTAAAAACATAACACAAAAATAAATAAATGAATAAAAAATAAATAAGTAACAAAACAAAGAAATAAATAGACGAAATTTGCTTTAGTGTTCATTCACTCGTCAGTTTACCCAAAATAAGCAAAAGTGAAAATGAATCATTGTATACCTCTTCCCTCAATTAAATTTTTCATTAATACACTGAAAAAGATATGGATCAGTAATGTGCGAATTCAGACTGAGAAGTTGATGATTCTATTGCAATTTTTCAACTGTAGCAAAAAAGGAGTCACCTGTAGTACATTAGTAAAGAGAAAGCAAGGCAGAGTATCTGGAACGATTCCCGATTATCTTCAAATACAAAGGCTTTGAATTGCCAGTACCAGAGGGGAACGCCCACCCGTCGTGCCTTAATCTCCAACAAATTCCCGTCCCACGATTTTCTTGGAATTCGGAGCCGAAAGCAATGGCAACCCCTTCGCCAACCCCGAGAAGCTCCAGTTCGACTTTGGCGACGAATTCATGTCATCTGTTCCTAAATGTTGGCTTTTTTGTCGTATTGACAGTTCCGTTTGTGCTGATGTTTTCTCGGCGGAACATGAAAACCGGTCACGAAGTGAGCTATCTCCTCTTAGTCTACTATCTCTGGTAGCGCCCCGTTGCGAAGGTCTAAGATCTAGCGGATTATTTTAAGACGTCTGGCTCTTTGATATATTTTCCCCTATGCTCTTCTGAGCAGCATGAGGGGTGTCCGGCGGCAGAGAGTCGTTGCGTTTTTTACTGCGCATCACTTTTTTGCTGGTAAAAATTGTGACTTTTTTCACCATATTTTGGCAATGAGAAGCTTAAACCTACTGTACATATCGCCGTTCCGGAAGAACAATGACGTAACTGAAAAAATTTGTCAAATGCAAATAAGTCCATAGACAATATCAGAAACACGTCCTATATGCAGGGGAACATGGTCGTAACTGTACTTCCACTAAGAACTCTTCTAGATCAACGAACAATTTTCAGAGAAACAATGACGTAACTGCACTTAGGGGTTGAAATTTAGGGTTAAATTAGGGTGATTAAATCCAAACCCCTGGTAAATGAGAGTAAAGTATATTTTCAATACTCTCAATATATTATAATTATTTTCTGTCACTTACACCCTTTTCAATTAAACGTTTTACACAACTGCAAATCGTTTTTTTACTTCTCTGTACAAATTGAAGTTTTTCGCAATTTACGTCACTGTTCTTCCCGGAACAGGCGATATGTGATTTAACATATCAATGGAAAGCTCTCTATTTCTGTCTTCACAATGGTCGTTTTAATTTTTATTCTACTATAATTGGAAAAGAAGTTGCATGTAAAAACTTTTGTTTTTTTTTCTTTCCGTTCATTAACAGCTCGGTATTTCGCGCAATTTTGGAAATAGAAATCTAAAACTTGGCGGGATTACTTATCTTGTCATGGCGTCCTTCACACCAATTTTTGTTAAAATCGGAAATGGCGAAGTCAAAAACCTTTTTTCTTTCATGATTGATTTGATGCGAAGTTGCCCAAAAATGACTTAAAAATCACTCTTTTGCCAGCAAAAATGCGATGCGCAGTAAAAAAAACACGACCTCCTAGGCCCGCCAGACACCCCGCATGCTGACATACGTCATAGGGGTAAAATGATTTAACGAGCCAGACTTCTTAAAATAGTTGTTTTTTTCGACGACAAAAATGTAATGACTTTGCTTGTACTTATTTTTTCTTTTTTAT